>JAGDQP010024085.1:0-16529 GCA_022664845.1 Lepisma saccharinum | reverse complement strand
TTTACTCTTTGGGAGAGGATGTTTTCGTGATTTATGTCTAGTAATATTATTTTTTAACACTGATTCACCACAATCTTCACACGGAATTTTTTCCCTTGTTAATTTGGATTTCTTAGCAAGCACTGTTTCTTCTTCAGCTTTACTCTTTGGGAGAGGATGTTTTCGTGATTTATGTCTAGCAATATTCTTTTTCAACACTGATTCACCACAATCTTCACACGGAATTTTCTCCATTTTTTGGAAGGGGAGGGAAAATGAACTATATTTAAGAAAAAGGTTTTTCTTTTTACATTAGTTTTTTTTATTAAAATGTCTAATACTTGAAATATAGTTCATGTACACAAGAAAAGCACTTATTCTCCATTGATTTTCAATAGATAATACCACAGACTATTAGATTTTCGGTTCAAACAATTTCCCCAGCTTTTTTACTAACTTTGAAGCACTAGAAACATACTACACGTAATAATTTAGTTTTAGTAACCAATTTCTCTTCGCGCAGCAAGCGATAAATAATCCAACACACGTAACTTAACAAACAAGAGTAATTACTGTTATAAGAATCTGCTGTTATAAAATCGACAAAGCTAGGCTTGCGCGGATATTGTGAATTTTTAAGCGGAACTTGTAAAAGCGGATGTTGTGAATTGCTCTCTCGCTGGTGGTGAATATTCAAGTGTGGAAACGAAGCGGAACTTGTAAACGCTTTCAACTCCATGGGCGGATATGAACACTATTAGCTACGAGCGTCATGGATATGAAGTAGCCAGGAAACGAGAACAATACATGTTCTCTTCATAAATAGCTCACACCACAAAAAACTGGGAGAATATCCGTTGTATACTTTTGAATCTTTCAGTTTTTTATTCCCATTTGAAAAGAATCAACAAGAGAGATTTATTATTCGTTTTTCATAAAATCTCCTCTTTTATTCCCCTGCTATACATTTCTGACAGTCAAGAAGAATTATTCCTGTTTATCCCATGCCATAATACCAGGAAATAAACTGAAAAGAATTTATTCAAACTTTTTGATTATTTATTTTGATAATATGGGTGTGATCTAGAAGTATTGAATAATTCAAGGTTGGGTTATGTAACTGGGGAGATTTTAACACGCAGACACACACCCACACATGTATGGATAAATAGAGAGGGCAGATTGATAATCAGTATAACTGACAAAACATTTTCAAATAAGGAAAGTATATGATAGAAACTTCCGGTGCTGTACACGCAACAAAGTACTATCACGAAAAGGCAAAGCAAATTCATACAGAATATGGATTTTATAACAATCTCAGATGGAAAAAACTAATAACACAATTTAATGTTATTTTTAAAACTTCACCGCCTTTTTACAGCAATATACAAGTTTATCGTAGCAGCAACAAATTTACACGAGTATGTCTCATGTTAAATATACCATTATGGTATTCCTCTGATGCAAAACAGCTGCTGAAGTACTTCTGATTGCACCCGTATAGGAAACTAACATTTCATTACTTAGTTATAACACTATTCAAAAGTTAGCAACCATATCAATAGATTAACACACAATAAGTTAGCAATAATGTTAATGAATGATGATAATAGCAGCAATTAGTTCTGATATTAACAGATGGCGGTAAAGATGTGAGGAATTCTGATAGTTCAAAAGAAAAATTAATAGAAGGCGGTAGAGTAGCAGAAAAAATCACTAGATCTAGTAAAAAACGGAGGTGGAGATGGAGGTGAGAGGTGGAGATGGAGGTGAGAGGCGGAGGTGGAGATGGAGGTGAGAGGTGGAGATGGAGGTGAGAGGCCGAGGTGGAGGTGAGAGGCCGAGGTGGAGATGGAGGTGGAGGCGGAGGCGAAGGTGGAGGCACAGATGACATGTTAACTAGAGATTTACCTATATACAAAAAATCCGGAGCCGTGGTCCGGAGGTGACACGTTAAACGGTAATTTACCAATAGCAGTTTTATGTAGAAGTCCTACTTTTTCTTTACTCAAATGGTGGTAGTATAGAAAATGTTGACAAGTTTCAAAAGTATTGGGGTAATAAGTACCAAATTATTGTTTATAGCCGTGACTCCAACAGTCGCGAGTATGAAAACATCTATGCCGGACCAGCAGCTAAGAAAAAATCTTTTTGACATATGAAGACAATCATTACGATATCATTAAAAATATTACATCATTTTTAGGAAGTAAAGGGTATTGCAATCATTTTCTTACTCCATATATGGAACGTTTACATCACAAATCTAAATATATATGTACGCAATGTGAACAGTACCATTTTGATTCAAAAAGTACTGATGAAAGGACAGTGTACTGTGATAAGTGTAATCGTCATTTTGTCAATCAGACATGTTTCGACAAGCATGTAACAAAAGCAAAAAGTAAATCAATATGTGACCATGTGCAAGTTTCCTCTCCCTGTGGTGTGAAAATCGATCTTCGTAGCAGAACGTCGAAACATATTTGTGGTGAACATTTTTGTAAACTGTGTGCAGAATATGTAAATGAAACACATGTGTGTTTTGTAAAACCAAGTAATCCTAAACGGGTTGAGGATTTCCTTTGCATTGTGTTTGATCTGGAAACGATGCGTTTGAGTGCAAATGAAAAAAGTGAACAAGAATATGATCCTAACTTAATTTGTGTTACTCATCGTTGCTTTCAGTGCAAAGATCTCAATGATGAAAGTTACAAATGTACTGTTTGTGGTGATTCTAATGGAAATAGGGATTTTGTATTTTATACTATGGAACCATTCATTAATCACGTACTCAAACAAGGTCCCAAGTTTACTCAAGTTATAGCTCTTGCACATAATGCTCACGGGTTTGATCATTTGTATGTTGCTCGCGAGTTGTTAAGTCAAAAATTAGTGCCTAGTATTATTAGTCGTGGAAATAAACTTATGCAGCTAACGGTAAATAATATCATATTTAGAGATACATACTTGTTTATGGGTGTTTGATTAGCTGATTTACTTGCAACTAAATGGCTTAGATGAATCTCTTAAGAAAGGTGATTTTCCACACTTGTTTAACTTACCACAATACCAAACCTATGTAGGTTTGTATCCAAAACTTGAATTTTACGATATTGAAAGCAAATCACCAAAAGGGGCAGAAGCAATTGCTACGTGGCATGCAGAATGTGTCAAACGTAAAACGACATTTCATTTTCAGCATGAATTATTAGCCTATTGCAAAACCGGTGTACGTATTTTAACTCTAAGTCTCATTCGATTTTCTAATTTGATTGAAGCTAAAACAAATGGGTTTCAATGTTTTTTGCATACTCCCACAATTGCTGCATGTGCAATAAAAAAATTTCGGTCATGCTATCTTAAAGAAAATACAATTCCAATTATCCCTCCGTTAGGTTTCCAATATGGCACAAATCAAACTAAAGTAGCTAAGCAGTGGCTACGATATATAGAGTTCAAACAGAACATTAAGTTACAAACACGTGAAAATGGTCAAGAGGCACAATTCAAAAATTTCAGAGTTGATGGGTATGATAAAAATACTCGTACAGCTTACGAATTTTACGGTTGTTACTATTACGGCCACAGTTGTATAACCCAATGTAGAAACCAAGTAATAGATAATGAAGGGCGCAGCTTAAACAGCCGATATGACGCAACGTTAGCACGTGAACAATTTTTGAAAAACAGTTGCTATGTAAAAGTTGTTTCCATTTGGGAATGTGAGTGGGAGAAACAAGTGAAAATGTCTCCTGAAATTCAAAGTTTCATTCGTGATCATTGTTCTAATGTGGAAAAACCATTACAGCCTCGGGACGCATTTAAAGGTGGACGTGTGGAATGCTTCAAAGCATTATATGAATGTACAGAGCAAGAGGTATGTGAGTACGTAGATTTTACAAGCTTATATCCGTGGGTAATGTCTAAACAACCACTTCCAGTTGGTCGTGTAACAATCCATAAGGGGGATAACATGCTTGATCCAAGTCAAGTCCATGCCTGATCCAAGTACTGTAAGGTTTTACAACTAGCAATCTTGCAATTCCTCTTTTGCCTTATAATGCACATAACAAACTGATGTTTGGTCTGTCTCGAACCTGCATGGATAATTTAAATAAAGACAAGTGCAATCATACTAACGAACAACGTTCAAAGGCGTATTTTGCACATCCGAGCTCCATGCCTCATTAAAGAAAGATTATATCATTTTGCATACTTATGGAATTTGGGAAATGCAGATGAAGGAGGGACTGTTCAAATCTTATGTTGACACGTTTCTGAAAATGAAACAGGAAGCCTCTGGATTTCCAGATGACTGTCTAATCTACGAAGAAAAATAGCAGTATATTTCTGAGTATAGCAAACATGAGGGAATCGAACTAGACTATGATAACATTCAGAGAAATGAAGGTTTACGATACATTTCCAAAATATTTTTAAACTTTTTATTCGGGAAGTGGAGGCAAAAAACTGACTTGCCAAAGACAAAAGTTGTCAATAATATGTTGGAATTTAATGAGATTGCCTATTCATCTCACTTGGAAATGCAAAATGTTGTCCTTGTGGGTGATAAGTTGGTTGTTTCATATCGCGATTTGGAAAACCAGAACACACCAAACAAATTCACAAATGTAGCAGTTGCTAGTTTCATTTCTTCTTGGGTCAGACTTAAATTATACGCAACATTAGATGCCGTTGGTATTGACAGACTGCTTTACTGTGATACTGATAGTGTTATCTATATTAGACGTCGAGATGAAACTCCTTTCCTTCCTATTCGTGATTATTTAGGACAGTTAAAAAATGAAATCAAACAAGGCTGGGAAATACGAACTTTTATTTCTCTTGGTCCCAAAAAATATGCGTACCGTACCGTGAGGTAGAGAGAACTACAGGAAAAATTAATGAGGTAATTAAAATTCGTGGAATTACTCTTTCTCAACGAGCACGTAAACGAATAAACTTTGAGCATATGTATATTTTAATTACAGAAAAATGTGAGAGTCAAGTAATTTTTACTCCAACTCATATTTTACTAAAACCTGAATTTCGTATCATGTGTAAACGGCAAACTAAACGACATGCTGTTGTGCAGCAGACTAAGCGTCGTCGATTAAATCCTTCTAGCACTGTAGACTACGGGACGTTACATTACATTTTCGTTAAAGGGAAAACTTGGAATCTGTTCTAAATTTCCAACAGTAAGTTGTATAATACTATGTTACATTGACACGTATCCTGTAAGTTAGATGACCACATGGTCTACAAAAAAAATGTAAATCAAAATATTCTTTCTTTGAGTTGATGTTTTATTATCATCTACGTCTGCAATCACCAAAACAAAAACTTCATCAACGCTTTTTTTGTGCACGTCACCAATCAAGTCTGAACGGTTTAATACTTTCTTAGTAGATATGATGCCTGCAAGTCCTAACATTATAACAATGTTCATCACAAAACTAATTTATTGTAACAACAAAAAATATTTTCTATGACTTGTTATAGTTGTCTTCACTGTTTTCGCACAAGTAAAACTTTTATCATGTATCACAAATAAAATTCTGTTATACCCCTTCATTGTTTTCCATCAAAGCATTAATAAGAAAGTTCCACAGTTCCATTAAAACTTTTAGCCTAAAAGTTAGACAAGCACATTATACAAATAATATTTGATACAAGTTGATTTTATGTAGCAACAGACAGTAATATTATATAAGACCACTTTTATTTAAGTTGCAATGTAGTAGACAAATATTTTGTACGATCTTGCAAAAAGCAAAAAAAATCATTATTTTATATGGCTTGACTTGTTGAATAATATGTTTTAGTTGTATGTAATTACAATATTTTGTATGACGTCACTTTCTTGTATGAGTTGTGTTTAGTACTAGAAAACAATATTAATCAATCCCCTATGTGTAATAACAATATTTTCGTGTATCCGTTGGAATGTTCTACTCTGTATATATTCTTGATTATGCACAATAAATAATTTCTTGTTCAAACTTATGCTTTTTTATTTCCATTCCTCACAAACAACATCCAAATGAACCATGTAAGAAATCTTTTGTCCAAAGAATGACATACCGTTTGTCTACGTATGCTGTACTTTTAATCATTTCTTTATATAATTTCACAAATTTCTTAAGTATATGTTCGTTGTCTGGGTGTGTTTCTATAAATTTATCGTAGATTTCATTGCATATAGGCGCATATGCTAAGGTTTCCACTACGTCCTGTTCCAAGGATTCTACCGACATGTGAATGCAGTCGTGAGTTCCAGAGTCAATGTGAATGTGGTCAATGCAAGCAAGACAAATTAGCGGAACATTTGCTTTCCATTTCTGAATACTATACATTATGCAAGCAAGTTTGACGTCAAGAGTCGAGCATTCACACAGGACCGCCATTGGAAAACTACATCCAAAAATTCTCGTTCAACGTCTTTATGTACTTTATTGACCAATCACAATAAAGAATACAACTTGTCCCTATCAGTCTCATGACAAGTGTCTCGTAAAATAAATACCGCAAGAGTTGCATCAAGATTCACTTCATGTAGTACTTGACGTCATTACTTGCATTTCATAAGTACAATAACACATACAACTTGACAAATACAATATTTATTCACTTAATACCAATACTTGGGAACAATACCAATACTTGGGAAGCGAAATGTCTCTAAAATGTGCTATTCAATACGAACACTTATCACGTTTATTGTTCATAGGACTCTTCGTAGAATATCAAAAGTTATATGGCATTACAAGATAATTAATAATAAGAAAATATAGATCCGGGTTCAAACTCCGGGGCGTCCACCCTGACTGAAGTTTTCCCTTGGTTACACCAGGCAGATGTTAGGATGGTTCCTTCACTAAGGACAGGACCTATTCCTTCGCACATCCTTTCCCCTGCTCTATGAGAGCCTTGGCCTGAGATTCTTAAAGGCCATAGATATAGTTGAAGATCTAATTTTAGAGTTAGAAAATATAACAATAATCAACTAAGTCAGCGATAAAAAAGTTTACCATTTGTCGCAATACACCTTAGGTGTGGAATTCACAGTATTCACGCATAGATAAAACTGCAAAGCATTTTCCAGAACGGGAATTCTAAAAAATAAATGTAACAAGAAAGTCGATTAAATCCTCTTACAACTATTAAAATATTCTTACATCGGGAAACCACAACACATTTGAATCACGCGCGTTGTCTAATCACAGCTGATTCACTGTAGTCTTTCCCCATGTAATGTCAAACAAACTTGCCCGGGATTCATTCGGGTGTGCAGAATTAGTGAGTATACCGTTCTCCTGGGTACCTTGGACGGTAAAGGCGGTCGAGCACAGGACTGAAAACCCTACATTACTTCATGCAATATAGGTCGAGAATGTATGGATCACTACTTCCACGTAACCGTGCAACGTTTGTGGCCAGATCGCAACTCTTAGTGGATATTTTACCTCTTTTCACCCTTACCACGTGAAAGTTTTCTCATTTAATTGTATAAAAATGTAACGATTGCGTAATAATAATAATGCAGAATCATATGAGCAGAATGTACATTACGATACTTAAATTAGAAAAGTGCGTTAATTTTCAGTTTTCGTCGTGAATTATGTTAACAAAGGATGCTACCTTGAATACAGATCTTGACTCCTATCCTCCTATTCGTTTTCCAACAACAATACCAAGGAATTGGACATCACAGCCTGTGTACTTAAGGTACTGTTTAGGTCGGAAATTTACTTGAACTTATTTATGACTTCAGAGCATATTTGGATCAGGCCGGGATAAGGTAGTTGGGCTTCTAAGGATTGGACCTACACATTTTGTTAAAGGAGATCCGCATCACTCAGTTCAATAGACTGCGCCGGAACTTGAACCCCTGACCACGCGCATAGACCATCCCGGGGTATATGATTCTTCGATAATCTCCTCTCACATTATATCCGATAGTTCAGCAGTGCAATAACTTCATACTTGACAAAAACGATGAAATCGAGCAAATTCTGTGGAAATATTCTATTTTAGTAATTGGTGATACCTAAAACAGTGATGATAATTTATTTGAAAGTAATACCTCATATTGAAAGAATAATGAATATTCGAAATATAAAAGCGCTATGACCTACATTAAAGAAACAACGCACCGAGCAGCTGTTACTCAATCGGTAGAGTTTGCATTGCAATCGGAAGCTCCTGGGTACGATCCTAGCGGCTGTCCATCCTGTCTGAAGATCTTTGAGGTTTTAGTTTCACACCAGGCAAATCCTGGGATGGTACAGCAAGGGACAAGTCTTGACGCATGTCTTCAGACAATATTTCCCAAACTAGCATGGATGTCCCTCTCTGGTATGACATATCTTAACGAAAATTAGAATTACGATTACTATACCTCCCACTGGGTATAGAAATATCTCGCTCCACGATAAAACACTGGAACTTTCGATCTTGATATGATGCTAAAACAGAATTTTCCGATGGAAAATTATACTTTTTTTCTTTCAATTTTCACCCTCGCTGAACTACCTATCAGGACAATATTTTGTACCAAAACACGTGATGATTGTGCAAATCTCAGCATGTTAACAAATATATATAGTATTTCAACAGGTATACTTGTATTTTTTTTAAAAAAGAAAGAAAAGTTGGTCAGTTCCGAGTGCCGGCCATCGTGAATGTTTTCCTTGGGTTTCTCTCGGTCACACCAGGCAAATGCTGGGATGGTAACCTTGAATAAGACCACACTGGTAAAAATGGATTTTTTCAAAAGTGAATTAAATGCTTTCTTTCATTTTAAGTACTTTTTCTTCATATTTGAGTACCTCCTTCTTATTTTTTAACGAAAATGCGTAACAGTAAACATTTTTGGTTTCTTACTTTTAATATTTCATTTTCCCCAAATTTGAGAAAAAAATAGCACTAGTCCTTTGTTTCCAGAAACATAAATATTATAGAGTATATATCAAGAATAACGCTTTAAAATATTTTGTTGTTTCCTTAATGATCAACAATGGAAAAGAATGAAATCAGTTGTAGGGAGGTTTTAGGTCCTTTGATAGCAAAAGCAAAAATAATGGACTTTATATCCTGATTCTGTCTGTCCGTCAAAGAAATTATATCTCAGGAACTAGAAGACGTAGGAACTTGGTTGAGGTGTCATTCCGAAGGTCTCGTTAATTCATTAGGAATGGCTATGTTTCTTTTTCGATTCGACAGACCATAGCGAGTGAAACAGGGAGTGAATATGCAATTCAAGACTCTTATGTCTGAGGAACCAGAAAATGTAGGAACTTGGTTGAGGTGTATTCGAAAGTTCTCTTATATTTATTAGGCTATCTTACTTTTTCATTTCGACACACCACAGAAGGTGAAATGGAGTGAAAGTTCAACTCAGACTGTCATATCTCAAGAACCACTTGTTTGAGGTGTCATTCGAAAGATATCATCAATTCATTAGGAATGGTCTCTTTATTTTATTGATTCGACACACCCCAGAGGGTGTAACGGGAGTGGGAGTGAAAATAAAGAAACGCTATACAATTCCATATGCGGTCTTTAAGTTCCACCAAGTTTTGCCCATATCTTCTTTGGGCAAATGTACAGATCGAGAACGTATTGCATCTCAGTTGTAGAACAACCTTGGGGGTCCTTCCGTCCCTAAACACCATAGTTGTTAGTGTTGCCAATCTATTTTATAACAAGGAATGCCTGTGTGTCTGAGATGCTATCAAGCGATCGAAGCCTTTGCGATTGTTAATAGGATCGCAGCGCTAACTTATTTTACTTTAAATTTGATTTGCTCAATGACATGCTGTGACCTTTTTTCGGTGAAATGATATTAGTATGATAGAAACAGAACTAGGTGTGAATTTAAAGATTTGCAATGAGAGACGATAATACATTTGTGTGTAAGTTGTTGATTGAAAATGACGAACTGAAATACTATATTGCCTTGAAACGTAATTAGTAACTTCATTATGCTGTTCTTGTTTCATAATCTTCTGGTAACTTCTTATATAAACAGTCAGTACGTTTACTGTACGTTCGCTTAGTTTACCAAGCGTCGAGTGAATTGCCAGTGATACGTCCTTGAATTCGGGACCGATTCACCTTCCAAGGGACGGTTATAGAAAGGTTAATTTGTGTTTCTGGTGGACATGTATCCAACAATAACCATTTTCTCAGTCTAGAGGAAGCCGAGATTCTGGCATGAGTTTCATTTTGGGAGGGTGTAAAGTAAGTAACGAGGGTGTAAGTAACGTTTTACTGCGTTCTATTGATTCTTAGCCGGAAAAAATTAAAGTTGCGTGTGTACTCAAGAATTTGGAGGGGTCACACCCTCCCGTTGGGAACAGGGGTCTGGCAGAATCACTGACAGGTTGTTAAGAACAACAGTACCGCGTTGAGTAAACTTACACTAACGGACATATTTATGATATCATCGGTCCAGGGGTACAAACACCCTCTACATCCAGAATTTTAAGCAGAATTAGAATACTTTTAGGCGTAATTGTGCATATTTTATACACATTTTATATATGTGTATTTTATATCCACACACAGGGTGCGAAATCATGGAGGAGATGGGACATTTCCCTCCCTCAAGAGATATTAAACACTTTCGAGCTTAACGCAGGTTCCAATTTAATGTATTTCACTGAAAAAATACACCTCCCCCACATAAGTTGGGAAGATTCTGCACCCTGCCCAGTGCCCATACATATCTTGGATACTTCCAGGAAACCTGTTGATCCTTGCCAGCACCAATTTCAACATATTTACCTGTTAGGAATTTGTAATGATCTGAACGATCCGAATTGACTGAATTGATTTGGAACTATTCAAAATCGGTTCTCTCTTCTTACATAACTAACAACGTTAGATAGCATTAGGGTAGTTTATGTTAGAAATAGTAGAACTTATTGCTTATAGGTTAGAAATAGTAAAAGAAACTCCAACTAAACCGCCCTAGGTGAAAGTTATTATTTAAGGAGTTGTTGAATGGGTACATTCAAAATTTATGAATAATCATCCTTTGCACTCAGCGATTCTGCCAAAAATTTCAGTAAGTAGAGTTTTGCAGGTTCTCAATAGATTTCTAGCTTTATTTTTATATTTACTTTTATTTATTTGTATTTATTTTTTATTTGTTTATGTTGTTGTTGTTGGGGAAGGGTGCTCGAGAATTTGGGGATGACACCACCACTGAAAGTGTCTGACAGAATCCAGGTTGCACTGCTTTGAGTAACTTCTAGTACTTCCTGGAGGAGATGAAAATGAATATTATGCTGTTTAGGTCAAACAGACTCATACATTAGAAAAATGCAAAGTGCAAAGATAATTCTTACGTGTTGTTACAAAAGTTCTGAACTGCAAATCATCGCTTACTTTTCGATAGAAAGTAATTACGTATGTAAGGATTTTATCACGGTTTCGAAAGTGATCAGAGTGTCTAGGTTGAAAATTGACATTTTGCGTTTTATAGATTGCGTTCTGAAGTTCTAAAACTTTTTCCAGGCATATTGTTTTCGCATCAACAGGCGTGCAACACACAGCTCCGTGGCAACTAGGAATGTCCCAGATTTCCGATAGGTAATGAGGAGGCACGCGAATTCGAGCCCGCTCCCGGCTACCCTCACTCAGGGGTTGCAGAGTTTTCATCAGACTCACAATATGAATACCGGGGTGGTACTTCAATGCACTAGATTCTACCTTCCCCATCCCTGCAACGGAAAACTGAACGTCGAGAGACGTCATCTCTCGGACGTAACAGAGTTATGACAAAATTGTCTATTCAATCAATAAAAAGAAATTGGGAAGCAATCCAGATTATAGTAAGAACAGAACAGAGTAACCTATCCTACATCTCCTAATTTAGTTTAACCGAACCATTCTCTAAATAATTTCATCTAATCTAACGCAAAGAATGTGTAGCAAATCAAAAAATCAAGAAATTGAATGAAGACTTCCCGGGCGTGAAAGGCATGCTTACTCCAAAATGGAATACATTAAAAAAAGATGTAGAAAAATTCAACGGTTTATCTGCATGGGGTGTCTTGATGAGTACGTTTCCACAAACTAAGCTGAAGCGTTTAATTGTTACAAAACATTACATTTCTTCTGCTACAAATGCTGAACTCAGATCTCCCAGTTGCCTGCCTGGTGCTCTACAATTAAGCTACTACAGCCACGGCCAAGTTCTGTGTACTTTAATATTCCTTTTGCTTCAGCTGAGTGGAAAGTAAAGACAATCGACTACAAGTGGAGACTTTTAATACAAAAATCTTTTTTAATGGGGAAAGCCTTCCCGGAATTGTGTAACAGGAAAGAATTAGACGCTAGTTTCCTTCACATAAAGACCTCGTTGACTTACTTGTAGATCTCCCGTCCGGAATCGGGGATCTTGCTTTTATTCACAGTAGTGGTAATTGATTATTTTTCCTTTATTTTTACACAACTGGATTACAGGTACCATTAATCTGCCTGTATCTGATATCTTTATGTAAAGGAATGTTGCATGTAATTCTCTCGTACCATCCCAACATTTGCCTCGTATGACCCAGGGAAAGCCTCAGTCAGGATGTCCGGACCCGGGTTTGAACCCGCGTTCTCCCCATTGCTAAGCCAATGCTCTACGACTGAACCACGGCAGCTGGGTATAACTTATTTTGAAAAATAATATGCAGGAAAAGTTATAAAATGCTTTTACACCCCTCAATTTCTCATTTATCGCTTCCTGATACCATCATGTTTCGAAGTACTGACATGAAGAATAAAGGTTGGTACGACTGAACATAGAAAGGTTTCATAATGATAGTATGAAAAATTCGTATATGGGTCCCGCAATGGTAAAAGAGTAAAGGAAATTCACATTGACTATTGCATGAATAGGGAGGGGGAAAAATTGGATTTTCTAAAACCGAAGTAAATAGCGTTGATAACGATAATTTCTAAGTCTAATATACGCTTTTACATATAATTATACATAATAATCAATGGTGGGTCCCACAAACATACAGCCTGTCAAGGATTCCACAATGGTAGACGGATGTAAATATATATATATATATATATATATATATATATATATCTTAAAGTTCAAAATACAACTGTTCCTGCTGGCTCAATATCGATATATGGGGAGAATCAAATTTTGTCTCTAGATTTCTTTGTGGCCATGGCGTGATTGACTTCTGGTTAACGTCAGGGCTGGATTTCGGCCCTGGCCCGGCCAGGCTAAATCCTTCTGTATACCATTTATGTTCTGTGGATAATACATTAAAAAAAACTTTACAAAATCTGTCGGAAAAAAATTTAGATACTGTATCAGCTAAATGTTAAAATTCTTAATACATGATTCATCCTAGTGTATAAGCTCTCAGAAGTATTGCCAAGTTAGCTAGCTTCGTGCTTATCCAGGGTTTCTTTCAAAAAGCTGTACATTGCTACTATTTAGTTCAACAGATACTAACTACATTTCTCGAGCGACTCGATCTTCCCATCCAACATGCCCGCCCATGTTTGGACAGGAAATTAGCTTTGGAGAAACTAGCAGAACACTACGGCAAGTGTTGTTAGGTGTACAGATAAATCACTCCCATTTTTATGATTTCTAATTCAGTAGGCCTTTGTAAAACTTATTGCTGCTGGAGCCCCGTATGTGCATTTTCTCTTTTTGCTCCCTTCTTCAACCACTCTTGTTTCCCAGTGTGATAGTAAAACACCGACCGCTTGCGGCCTTGAAAGACGTGACAGTCATTTGGCAATCTGCAAGGGACAGAGGAAATATATTCTTCCAAATAATAAGTAGTATTCGAAATATCAATTGAGAATTTTTTTGAAAAGCTGAAATATAACACCATCTTTCTTCTTCCTTCCTTCTTTCTTTCTTTCTGTTTGTCTTCTCTTTTCGATCACACGCGCATCAATGAGTGGGAGCCTTTGGTTGCTGGTTGAAATCTTTCCCAACATGACCGTGATAAACGAAAAAATTATAGAGATTCTCTTTCATTGTACTATATTGCACCAAGCGTCTCTTCATCGCAGCCCTGTCTTGGATAAAAGTTCGTTGTCTCCATTTCAATACACACCCTTACCTAAAGAACCAGGTATTGCTTACCTGTCCGTCCTTATATACCGAGTCCGCTCCGCTGTTTTAAATGTCAGCAATATGGACACACCAGCACGTCGTGTAATGCGATCTCTGCTGTATATGCAATATGCGGTACCAGTAGCCATGGTGCGGATCCTTGTACGTCACTGAAACCTCAGTGTGTTAATTGCAAGGGTGATCACACGGCCTGGTCGCGTGACTGTCCGGTATTTAAAGAGGAAAACGAATTAGAGAGCTGACGGTGATTGAGAAAATATCTACTGGTGATGCAAAACGTCGAGTAAGAGAGTCTCAACGCACCCTTCCATCTGGTGCGTTTTCAACGGTAGCAGCAAGACTACCAGTTAAAACTGTCTCGATTGGCACCCAGACAGTTGACGTTTCAACTCAAACTGAGAGACCTCAAGCTGAAAAGTCTACAAAACATCGCCAAGCCTCAACATCTCCTCAAGCTACGCCGAGATATACTGACAAAGAAATTGCCCCTAGGAAGTCTCCAGGACTCCACGAACTCTACCTAGTGTTTGTGCTGGTACTATTTCGAAGCCCAATCCCATGTTTCCAGTAATTTCGAGCATAAAACGGCTGACTAATGTTATCGCTACTCAATTAAGTCAACAGGCTCCACCTGCGCTGAATGAGCTGAGTTCATCCCTCACATCAGATATGATTGAGGACGATCTGATGGACTCGGAATTTACAATAGTCGGAAAGGGAGGGAAATTTAATAAACCTAGACTTAAAAGTTTTTTTTCTTGATCTTCATCCCAATGGCTATGCTCCAATGGAATCTTAACGGATTTTATTCCCACTATGAAGAACTGCAAGTCTTGTTATCAGATCTTTCCCCTGTTGTCGTTTGCATTCAGGAAACAAAGTTTAAAACAACTGAATCTGTGATCTTGAACTATACACTATAATGCACAGATTTTCCAACTGATGGTCGCGCATGTGGCGGTGTTGTAATTGGTGTTGTTGATACGCTGTATTCAACACCTGTCCACATTTGCTACGAACCTACAGGCGGTTGCTGTTCGCGTCCACCTTGAGCAGCATGTTACAATCCTGAATTTATATATCACAAGGGAACAGGACTTTACGCTCCTTGACCTCCAGAATCTTTTGCAGCAGTTACCCCAACCTGTAATTTTAGTTGGAGATTTTCATTCATATAACGCTACTTGGGGTAGTGTTCGTACAGATGTCCGTGGTAGAATTGTTGAATCTTTTATTGACGCTTCAAACTTAGTTTTATTAAATACTGGTGCTAACACGCATTTTAGTTTGGCAAGTGGCACGTACTCTGCGATAGATCTGTCTCTCTGTAGTGCAGTTCTTGCACCCATGCTGGCATGGCGTGTACATGACGATCTATGTGGTAGTGACAACTTCCCAGTAATTTTAGACTTTTTAAACCTTTATCAAGCACCACGCAAATTACCGCATTGGCATCCGAAACGTGCTGACTGGAATAGATATTAAACTCGTCTCCAGATAATAGCTCAAGCAGATTTGGTTGAGTACTTAAACCGTGAAATTTTGCGAGCTACCAGATGTTCCATCCCACAGTCTGGCCGAACGCCACGTCGGCGTTCTCTTCCCTAGTGGAACGATGAGCTCGAACTACCACGGTGACGGCGCAGTCGCCCTCTACGGGTGTTCAATCGATATCCTACAGCGGCAAATTTAAATGCAGTTCGAGTCACAAGCTTATATTCGACGTCTCATGAAACAAACTCGGCGTACATCCTTTCGTGAATACGTACCTTTCATTAATTCACAAACGCCAATTCGAGACGTGTGGGAACGGGTCAGACGTTTGCAGGGCAACTGTCACTCCGAGCAATTGACTACTCTGAAGCACATCAATGTCTTGCATACTGACCCAGAAGAGATACCTAATCTTCTTGGAGCAGCCTTCGCAGCAATATCCAGCTCCCAGCACAATAGTGCTAATTTTGTAAACATTAAAAGACAGTTAGAGGTGATACCTCTACGTTTCCACTCTCATAATTCGGAGGCATATAATGTCTGTTTCACCGAGTGGGAACTTGAAACTGCCTTGCCGGATGTTAGAAACACATCCCCTAGACTGGATGATATTCACTATAAAATGCTGCGACACCTTCCCTCCTAAGGTGAGGTCTTATTGTTAAATCTCTATAATCAGATCTGGAGAACTGATAGCTTCCTGGCTAGTTGGCGAGAAGCTATTGTAATTCCCATTCTGAAACCTGGCAAAGATAAACTCAACCCCACAAGTTACCGGCCCATTGCTCTCACTAGCTGCGCATGCAAGCTATTTGAGAGAATGATAAACCGACGCCTAATGTGGTACTTGGAGCATAACAACTTGCTTTCCAATAATCAGTGTGGGTTCGCCAATATCGATTAACTGTCGACCAACTTGTGAGGTTAG
>JAGDQP010024084.1:0-10996 GCA_022664845.1 Lepisma saccharinum | reverse complement strand
CAACTATCTGAATGATTCTACGTAATCTATTTCTTTATGTAAACACTACGTCATTGACAATTTACAGGATGATCAATTTCATTCTTGATGTCATAACAAGTTAAATAGCTCCACATTTTTCTAAAGGTCATGGCTTGCTCAAATCATGTTCACGATTCACGATCTTATAGAAATGTTAACAGTTACTTGAAAATTGTGTCCACATAGGACATAATGATGTATCAGGTAACATTGTTCGAATCCCTCTTTCTTATAAAGTTTGTTCTGTTCTGTTTTGTTTGACTTATTCTCATCACTTACGTTGTTTGTTCAGGTTTTACCACAACACTTCCAGATGGACGAGGGCATTTTCTGGCACTCCAACATCGCCAGATATCCACACTTTCAAGCTTCTCTCTGTTTGATTATTAAAAGATTGGATTCTGTTAGACATGCCCCTAGATATGAAGCCACTAAGAGAACTAGAACAATAGTGATTCAGTTGCTGTACGTTACAAATAATAGAGAAACAAGAGCGAGGAGTCATCATTGTCTGTGGAACCTCTAAATGCAATACGTACAAACCCTCATGTAGAAATTGTGGAATTGAAGGTGTATCTCAACTTTGTACAAGTATGAAAGGGTAAAATTGATTCCATTTACTGCTTTATAATAGAATGTTAGTCTATGCTACTTAAATCTTACCTTACTCAACGTTTTCTTTCAACCGTAGACTACGTTTGAAGCCTCCCCTTGTTACCTATCCTCATGTGGATGATTGACAAACGCAAAATATATTTTCGTCCTTAACTTGTGTTTGATACTTCTCCAGACCTCATCATGAGCATTGGAAGGAACTTGCCGGTGAAGAGAAAAGAAACAGAGAGGTATATTTTCTAACATATGGTGCGACTTGACTGCTGGAAGATCAGAGCAATATAAGAAAACGGGGAGAAAATTTCCACCCCATGTGTTTCGTTGCGAGGGTCTGAAGGGCGAACTGGATAGGAGGAGTGAACGTGGATGGTACCCCCCCCCCCCTGTCGTTCTTGATGGAAAGAAGAGCGTGTGCGTCGTGTCTTATCTCTTGATGTTGTTCTGCACTCACCAGAAACTGGTTACCCTCTGAACTCTCGTCACAGTCTCTTCAAATTGTGTACATTTTTTTTCAAGGGACGAACGAACTCTTTGCTTTGTTGATCTTGCAAAGGAAAAATGAATCTTAAAAAAATAGCACTGAGAAAGCAATTCGAGAAGGGGACGGAAATTTCGTTTGCCTGCCTTATCTTTAAATTAGTGTTTGTATTTTCTTGCAGAATGATGGGGGGAGGGGGGAATAAGAGAAAAAAGGTTTTGTTAACGTATAAATCGATGCTATTTGTCAGTTCTGATTTGAGACAAGATAAGGAGTGAGGGCGAAAATAACACCTACGAATGATCTCTAGGGGACTTCACGCTTTCAGCTCGGATCTGTCATTCGAAAGCCTTAATATTTTTTTCAGAATATGTATGGTAATAAAAAAGGAAAGAGCAGACAGGTAATATAAAAAAGGGAAATATATAATATCTGACCTTTCGATAAGTTAATATTGATAATTCTCTCAATGTGGGGAAATTGTATCAATGCATACAATGTGGGATGAAATGTTTGACCAGCCCTCTAAAAGTATATTTACTTCTTGTTATATTTCTAGATAAACTGCTCCGTTTGTGTATTTTAGTTGAAAGTCTGAATAAGATGGAATATTTTAGTGAAACAAATTTCAATAAGCGACAAGAAAACAGTCTTATTTTTCTTTTAATGTAACAAAATGTAAATTCTTTAAAAAAAAAAAAAAGAACCTGTCACCTATAGCTATGCACTTTGGTATACATCAAGGTCTAGAGAAAATGATGAAATGGACTTCCAAACATGGACGTGATGAGATGGCGAGGACAATAATAGCTTCTGTTGGACATTATGCTACGCCAAAATTATTTGGTGGGTAATATTATCCTTCTCCCAGGGCTCGAAAAATACTTGCTCTTTTTTAAAAACTGACAATAATAAGTTATTTTCTATGAATAAAACTCAGGACATATAATATTCATACTAACTCAGCAATTTTTCGGAAATTGACCTTCGTGTTCGTGAAGGTCGTGATTTTGATGTCAACATGATAGATGAATTACATTTTTAATGGCTAGAACGTTTTACTGTCCCCTTTTAGGCTTTATTATAATTTAGTGTGTGTACACGGTTCATTTGATTCAGTTTTATAGCTCCAGTTACAATTGACAATCAAGGGATTCGTTCAATTAGTGTTGTTGCTGTGAAACTGGGCATGAAGTTAACATCAATTTACAAAACACAATTAATATATAGTTCCACATGTAATACAACTTTCATATACACCTTGTTAGACATATTGAAGTGTGTTTCACAGCGTAAAACATTAATTAAGACATTAATTTCTTAATAAATTTGCATACTAATTTAAAGATTACTTCCCTTTCGATGTCCAAATCAGTTTTTTCTCTTCAAAGCCGTATTCTTCCGATTTAAAACAAACCAAAATTCAACATTAAGTTTATAAATTGAATTCATAAATTACAATTTGAGTAACAATTTCTATGCTGAATATCCTTTCAGCACATCGTATTCGTGCTTACACGTTTAACTACATGTACACTCATGTTTACATTGAGCTTGATGGTAACCTTTTAAGATCTAACTAACTTTATGTTCTTTTTATTATTATTTAAATGAGACATTTATTAAAGCTTTTTGAGCAGTTTTGACGTGTAGAACACATCTTTATTAGCAGGACTTTAGACTCACCCTGTATATATTAAGAAAAGATAGGCAGAAGGCGGGAGTGAGATAAGACGGTAAAGACATTTTCCAATCTTGTTCTCTGCAAAGAGTTACTTCAGCCAGTTAACCGGAATTGTAAGTTAAGCTTTAAAGAATTCAAGTTGATCTTTGGTTAAACCCCTGGGTTTGAGCCTCAGAAATAAGGATTCCGTCGACTTGCATTCAGACAAGAGGGAGTAGTAACAAGCATTTCTCGTGTTCTGTTGAGGCCAAAAAAAAAAAAAAAAGGAGAAAGAATTAGGGAAAAGCAGGAGTAGAGGTAAGGATGGGTGGAAAGGATGCGGTTAGATAGAGGAAGAGGTATAAAAGCTCCCTTATTGGATTTTCTCAGTAGGAGATTATCCTCTGGCACAGTATGTAGCTATGCATATGTGTGTGTGTGTGTGTGTGCGCGCGTATATGGAAAGTGAACAAGGCTCGGAGGTGGAAGAGATGAACAGAAGGGATTTTACCCTCTTTTCCTCAAAGGGTGAAAGGGAAGGAGAGAGAGAGAGAGAGAGAGAGAGAGAGAAATGAGACACACAAAAGAGAAAATCCATATTGATTTGCTTCAACTGTTGTTAAGCTTTCATATGTCCACTTTTTAACGGGATTTGAGCAGTGCACTATGTATGTTTTTTTTTTTCTTTCGTTAATAATAGATCCTATTCTCTAATACTTTTAAGCGTCTTTATGCTTAACTTGAAATGAATGCTTAACATGATTCTTGATACCAGCTGCATGCGTTTTCATTCGTGTGCATGTCTGGATGTAAAGACATTCGATCATGATGACATGTAAGGCACGCTCTCACAGACACACCCTTGATTTGTAAAATCTTGGATTAACCATTTATATAAATTTATATCCTTTGTAGACAATATTGCAAAATTGATCACGTTAGGCTTATCGATTAGACTGTTAGCTGTCCGAACGTATTAGCAAATATTAGTGAAGAGCGATGAATATTATTTCGCGATGAAATTATAAAAGGTAGTTCAGGGTTGAATCGGAATGTTGGTGTCTTTTCATTTATTCAGTCGACAAGGAAGTGATCGTGTTTTTTTTTCTTCTTTTTATTTTTGTCGTTAATAAAATCCTTATTCAGCAAAACAGCGTTAAGGAAGGGATTCCTGTACTGGCGCCAGATGAAGACAACAACATCGACTCTGAATGGACTGAGTTCGATTCCCGATAAAGACATACTTGAAGAATAAAGACATACTTCGTTTCAAAGTGATGGATTGGGTCAAGAAGAGTATTCTATCCTAAAATTCATCCTCAAATTCAAAATGATGATGCTTAATGAATCTCGAAATAGATGAAATAGATTTAAAAAAAACATTATCTATCTATGTATTCCATATGGTATGAATTTGACTAAACAAATTAGAAGGAAAAGAAGGATACTTAGCAAAGAACAAGAAAACAAGCGCTGTACTTCGTCTGTACGGATTTCCAAGTGAGAACAGTGATTCTGCCAGACCCCCCAAATTCTCGAGCACATCTAAAACTAAACGTTTTTATTGTTAAAAATCTATAGAAAACCTACAAAACTCTACTTGCACCCTTCAAGCTGAAAATCTTGCCAGAATCGCTGGGGAAGGACATCAACTATATATTTGTTTGTCCATGTGTCTTTGTTTCCATTTTCGTGTATATTTCAGAGGTTATAAAGAGCTACAATTATCATATTTAGGCATTTTTACTAAATATCGTACATGTCGATTTAAAATATAACAAGGGGTAATACAATGAATATTACCTATTATTACTGTATTTTATCAACTTACAAATTTAGTATTACGTCGTTTCATGAGAACTTGATGCGTTCTTCCCTGCAATAAGTGTAACCACTACAGATAAAGAAGCATACGTTGTATCTTTCATGTGTTGACTTCCTTCCACGTGGAATCTTTCTCTCCGCTCTAACTGTTGTCATTATGAGTGCATAAAAACCAATTGCCACTTAATTCTGTTTCATTTTACCAGCTGCTATGTATGCATTGACTCTGATAAGGAGGAAAGAAATTTTCATATTTCCACTACGACAGCTTTTTGTGTGTTCAAGCTACTTTTTTGTGTCCTATAGCGGGGGATTGTGTTCACCCGACTGTCCATAAAAGTTTTACGGTCCAATATGGCTACGTTTAAAGTTATATCTGTCTGGTTGGATATTTTCCCCTCAGGTTTCCGGCGATCAACACAGAGGTCCAACAGAGGGAAAAAAAGAACTGGGAGGGAATCACGGAAGACTGACCCTCTTTTACCTCGATTTCCCGATGTAGAAAAAAGAAATGTTTAAAAAGCCAAAAAGATAAAATCACATTTCCACTAGAAAGAGCCAATGTGCGAGAAAATGATGGACTATCCGTTTTTTTTTTCTTTATTTCATTTCATGATTCGAAATTTCAGTTGATCATTACTGAACAATTTACTTCCGCGGAAACGTGAAAAAAAAAATGGTACAGTTGGTGGACTTTCCTATCCTTTCTACTGCCATAAAAATGACTACATGTTATGTTCACAAAACCAGGAAGGTAAAAATGCTCTAAGCAGTATAATAGAAAAAAACCCAAACCAGTAGATAGGCGATTTTTTTTTTCAGAACTTCCAATTGAAATACTGTATGTTGAATAGTGTGTTGGAAATTTTGTTCACGTATTCCCTTTTCCTCTATTTCCACTACACCCTCTCGCGAAGTGTGTGTGTGTGAAGCACAGTTTCTTCAAAATACTCCTCTCACAAAATTATATACGTATTTACTATTTATCAGAGCCTCGAAAATTTTATTTACTTAAATCCAGTAGATACTCTCGCGAAGTGGTGAGGTACACTATCTTCAAAATGCTCATCTAACAAAATTATATACGTATTTATATAAACATTGGAAATGTAATGAGTAAATTGAAAAAGGTACATATTCCAAAACCTTATCTTCTAGGAAATTTTATATATATATTACATTCTATATCATAAAAGGTAGTAAATATATTTTGGAATATGCTCCTTCCCCCCCCCCCCTCAAACTTTTAAAATTGACCAAAAAGATATGTCATTTACTAAAGTGATTAAATTAGATAGGTTAAGTTAGGTTAGATTAGGTCAAGTTGGGTTACATTAGATCTTGCACAAACAAACAAAATTAATTCTGTTTCATGAAGTTTAAAAAAAAAACGTTAATCATTCTTTATTTTTAACTAAGTCAGTCATCATCATCATGATCAATGTTGTTGGCGTCCTTAGCATTTGTTGTTGGCCAGATAAGTCGTTGTTCAAAAAAGGGACGGTGTTCAACTCGTATGTAGCGAATGAATACTTGTAGTTTCGCATTCTTGATAGGAACTTTTCCGCCCGGGTATGTCTTAGTCACAGGCATTGTTAGCTTTTTTAAACGTGAAATTTGACGTTACAGAACTGTCCAAGTACGCTGATGTTTCCACGTACCCGATAGGCGTGTTTTTAAAGATGAAGTGCCTGTATGTGCTAATTTTCAAAGAAACGTTATCTCCAAAGCATCCTGTCTGAGTGGAGGTTAGAGGGCAGGGCATTAGTCATGGTACCAACTCAACATTCGTCTCCTGAAATTGATGGAAACTCCGGAAATTTACAGGCACAATGTTTGGAAGCGGGATTTGAACTCCTCTCAACGCGCAATGCAGATCTGAAATTCGCAGCATTAACAAATTCATCACAGGGGTCGAGTGAGTGCTATTGGATCACAAAACATGAGATAACACGTTTGAATTTATTACAATTAAATGTTTCCAGGAGCTCTTTTATACCAAGGATGGCCGTTGGAGCGCTCATAAGTTAAATAGTTAAATTTTACACTGTCTCACCTACCAAATTTAACCTTATAATATTTGAGAGTTCCAAACGCAATTTATCGCAAAGTTTTCAAAGAAAATAGTAAATGATCGCATACTTTTGTAAATAGAACCTAAAAGCCATTGACACGTTGTGTCACTTGACCCATGTTGTCATTTAAGAAAATTTTATACTTTATGCCACTAGACCACAATAAAACGGAATAATATGAAATGCTTAACCCATGATGGAACATTCCTCTTCAAATTAAAAGGGGCGTGTGTCGGAATTTCTTCTAGAAACTAGTTGGTTACGAAATTAACCGAATGGGAAGTTTTCTTCGGGTCACCCTGTATTTATATAATATTCGCATTTGGCAAAGATCAGAGCAATTACCTAACACGTCAGCTTCATCAATAACTTTAAGCTAACATTTAAATGTTTATCAGCGCAAATTTTTATATAAGGGTTAATGAGAAATGCATATGTACGAAGTGTTGCCTACCATTCAGGCGTTCAGAACAAAATTTCGAAAACTGAAATTCTATAACTCGGGTTCTAAATTTCGAAACGTAGTACTACAGGAGTGTTCATTTGAACACATCATCAATGCACTGTGGAAGTTTCATGCTGATTTTCTTGTGTCACCGGAGACAGTTTCCTTGTTATTGGGAACAAGAACAAAAACGATGCCCGCAAAGTGTCTTGGCTCAGCTTCGAAGTTCTACTTGTATTTCGTCCAACGCTAGTGGTACGGCCTACTCATTGTTTGAAGTATCAAATTTTGTAGAAACTTTTCTTTTTCATACCCATGTGCAGTCAAATTGACGTAAC
Organism: Lepisma saccharinum; assembly: GCA_022664845.1. Taxonomy (NCBI): domain Eukaryota; kingdom Metazoa; phylum Arthropoda; class Insecta; order Zygentoma; family Lepismatidae; genus Lepisma; species Lepisma saccharinum. The sequence goes on along the minus strand of JAGDQP010024084.1, from coordinate 3,537 downwards.
ACGTAAACGTATAGAAAATCAACTAGTGTTGGGTGGCTTTCCGAGTCGTTCGTTGCAAACAAGCAATAAACATTAAAAGAACGCCAGAAGAAAAAAAAGGTCTTCCATTGCGGAGTAGTTTGTCGACAAACAACAGGTTTAATCTTGTTAAGGATGACAATGAAGTAGAGAAGTCACTTGAAAACAACTACAGGAATAATTAAAACTTCTGACCTTTGTACTTTTCTCTTTTCTATTGCTAAAATGATTCTTGAGGGAAACCGGTCGTTGCGGACCCTTTGTTGTGTTGTGGTCTGTCTATGGAATCTCGTTGCGACATCCTCAGGGCAGGCAGCCAACAGTATTTACCATTTCTACTTCCTTCTTCTTTAGTTCGTCACATCCACGTCACTTTGTCCGTTTTAACGTTTCGGACACCCGAGTAAGCAACTAAGCAGAAGAGAGAAAGAGAGAGAGAGAAGAAATGCATGGAACGAGAATGCTATCTCTGTTCCTCAGTCCCCTCCGCCTCCCTCATCCCGTTCTCTTCCAAGTTTAATTAAGGACTGCGCAATATCCACCTCTCGAAAATGTCGTAAAATTTGATTAAGAGAACCAAGTCAGTGCTTGTGACCATCTGAAGGGAGACGAGACGAAATACACAACACTTCACTTAAACAGAACTCTTGTTGCTCTTAAGCGTCCGCAAGGAACTCCCCACTGGGTTTTCAACCTTCTTCTCTTTATGTTAACTGCCACCCCATATCAGCCACCCTCCCCCCTCAGCCCGTTTATGCATGAAGGGGATTTTCACTTGCTTTAATTTTTATGAACTCTACACAACCCAGTATATATACACCCACCTACATATCTGTTTTTCTTTTTACCCTTCAGTGGCTCTGCATCTCTCTTACCTTCTCTGGCTTGGCTTCCTCTTCACTTCACCGCCTGAAGTCCTCACACCGTGAAGTCTGACTTCTTACCAAACGCCTTCCACTTTCATGGAGTACTAGGCTTCTTCTTCTTCTTCTTACTTTTTTTTCTCTTGCGACGACGTCTCTATGTTTGCGATCTTGCAATATTTAGCTTAGCTTTAATGAATATGGTCTCTTCCGTAGGCTGTTTCGTATTATTACTCAGGAACTGATGATAGCTTAGGGCCTAATGGCGTCTTGAAGTAATTACTATGCAAGGTTGGGCTCTCTCATCATCGTCTGGCGAACGGCTTGTTTCCTTTAAATATAGATAATAAGGACGGAAAATCAAGTTTCAAGGTAAATAAACAGTAGTAATAAAGCTAATGGAGTACGGAGAATTTACCAGAAGAATCAACGATGGAAGCCTAATTATAAAAATAGCGATTAAAGGAATGCACTAATCATGTTTCGTTCATCGCTTCTCCTATTCGTAATTAAGCAAATTATAAAATATCCTAATACTGAATTTAGAAGTACGTAGTGACACAGAGCATATATCAGGAGTTTTGCTTTTACGGTTACTTATACTTACTGTACTCAGGCATCTTGCCAAAAAGTTTAGTAATGCTTGTCGTATTATTTTCTTACATTACTTCTCCAAGTAAACTGGTGCAACTTCATACGTACACTTAAAATCATAAATTGAATAAATTCTAAACTAGTATGGTGACAAACCTCTCCGCATTGCTTTCACAACAATATTACTTTTATCTACATCGCAAAATATAGATATAAATTTGTAGGATGAAGCGACGTGTTCATTTAACATAAATTGTCGTAATATGGAAAGCATTGCAGCTGGAATGCCGTAGTTATAATGTTGGGCTTGATTGTCTAATTCTTTGGCAAATATAACATTCTTTGTATGATTTGTAATTTTGGTTGGGAATGTCTAAGTTCTGTAGGTAAAATAACTTCCTCGATCTGGAATTAAGATGGCAAATTTGTCTAATAGTAATATTATCGTTGTTTATTATGTGTGATTGTGTATGTTACTTGTATATTTGAGTCCTACTCAGCTGTTTACTAATAAACTACTGAACGAAATAAACTTCTAAGATCTATAGCTATAATTTCGTTTTTAGAAATAGAGATGGAAGGAGATTTTCAATTCTTATTACAGTAAAACCTCATTTATCCATGTTTGATGGGATCGAAATCGTTCCGGATAAACCAGGTTTACGATATTTTTGTATAGTAAGAGCCTGCAAATACAGAAATGCAGTAACAAAATTATTTATTTTACAAAAGACAAAATTTATTTTAATATGGAGCCCAGGCGGAGATATCGAAGTACACTTAAATCGAAATAACTTTTCACAGAATTAAGCTAGAGGCTTCGTTCTTTTGTCATTTTCACGATAATATTATATTCTAGTGAACTAAAAGTTATATGGTTCTTACATATCGCAGCCATATTTAATATGGCGACCAGTATCTTCAAAGTATAATTCAGTTTGTTTTACAATATTGTTTCAATAGCAATAACTCTGAAACTATCAGAGATAATGAAAAATACCTTGAAATAAACGTGATAGAGGATACAATAAGCTTTCTAACGATACCATTTATGTCAGCCTGCCTTAAAAAGTGAGGTAGCTACTCTAATTTATGTGGCATCAGGTATGCCACATAGAAGCTCCAAAAGTGACGGTTTGGTCTACAGTCCAGGCATATTGCGCTCAAGTGAAGAGATCTGAGTTAGCAAGCTGAAAATTAGTGGAAACGTTCTACGGACTGCCTTGTGTAATATCTATAGAAATTTATCATGTATTTAATAACCATTTCAATTAATATTCAAAATGCACATCATAAGTAAAGTTAAACCTTGGTGCATTTTGAACAAAGAAAAGCTCCCGTGGACAATAATATTCTACTCAAAAAGTCATTTAACAGAAATAGCTACAGCAAGGACACGGTGACAAAAAAACAACTTTGTTTTGGAGAAACCTGGCCACTGGCTAACTAAATTAACTGATAAAATTTGGTATAAATACTTCTGGCCCGTCTAAGTGAGGACACTGTCGGGATCATCACAATACATTGTACATCCTACTGCAGCCAGTGCCAGAGCAGATATACTGTAAGTTGTTTTTTGCAAGTAATTTTCCCTTTTAAATTTAACTTTAAACATCAATACGTATAAAAAGATTATTGAAGAGAGACTTTTAAATTCAGACTCCTTTGAGATTGTCTCCCTCGTTACAGTTTGCGGATACTGCCAAAATCTATACTACCACCTTAAGACTTAAAAAATTTGTAATTCTGTTCAGTTAATTTCATTGCAATAGTTGTCAAATAAATTCCATAATCATTGTCAAGATCAGTTCTTTCAAAACCTAACTAAACTTATCCGTTACTTTTAACTTAATCAATTATTTATTTTAAACGTTACACTTGATACTAAAACACCCAAAAGTCCCACGAAAGGGATCCACCGCGATCTTGAAAAAATGTCCGCCATCACCGATTTTCTTTTGTAGCTCATAGCGTCGGTTCTAAGAATCGTAAAGGGATGGAGTTTGCGCAGAATGACTTATTTTGATGAACACAATATTGTTATTATCATTTCTGTACAGTT
>JAGDQP010024083.1:0-28376 GCA_022664845.1 Lepisma saccharinum | reverse complement strand
CAAGTAGTCTCACTCCTTCAGGCAACATTTCATCCGCTACAACGGTAGGCTTCATGTTAGTGGTTACCTGCTTATAATTATGGAAAGTGACAAACGTTCCGTCAAATAAATCAAAATTACAGTAGGAATATCTCATCTAATTCCTTGAACAAGTTGAAAACGGATGAAAAGGACACTTTTAGTTACATCTCCTCCTAGGGTTTTCATATCTGGTGAGAAAAAATTATTGCAAGTCTATCTCTGATACCCAGAGCTTCCTACCTGGGTATTGAAATTTTCGTTAACGTAATATTTCGGGAGTTATTAAGGGACAAAATCGGGGTTTTGTAAATTTTGCACTTTTTTCAAATCTTGCGAGTACACATGTCCTATATCTTTGCCATGTTAAACGCAAAATAGCTTGCTCGCTTAGTAAGTAGTTGCAACAACTACACAACTCCACCCATATACTTTAACATTATAATATATAGCATATTGGGTGGTGGTGTCCATTTGATTAACATGGAGAGTACAGGGGAAGAACGATGCAAGTCCACCTCTGTCTCAACATGACAGTATCATGTAGTGGGATGAGTAGCGGTGTAGAATGGGTATATGTACACGTCCAAGGATTGAATAGCGCGGATAAGATAGGGGCTATGACGTCACTAGCTATATAATACATGTATATTAGATAGGTATATTGATGCTGCGTACAGAACAAGGGGGCTATGACGTCACTTGGTATATATTCAGTGCATTTAATACAAGTTTATGGATGCTGCGTACAGAACATGGGGGCTATGACGTCACTTGGTACATACTAAAGGCATTAAGACTACAATATATATTTTCAATACTACAAAATATATCGCTAAAACTACATCATGTATTGTTAAGACTCCAAAGTGTATTGTTAAGGCTACAAAATTATTTGCTAACAATATAAAATGTATTGTTAAGACTACAAATATATTTTGCTAAGGCCACAGTATATATTGTTAAGGCTACAATATATATGGTTGAGACCACAAGTTATAATTTAAGACTAAAAATTATGTTGTTTAAACTAAAAATCTATTGTTATGGCTACAAAATATACTGTTAAGGCTAGAAAATATATAGCTACGACTAAAATTTATTGTTAACACTACAGAATATATCGCTAAGACCAGAATATATATTATTAAGTCTACAAGATAAATGTTTAAGCCTAAAACATATTGTTAAGACTATACAATATATTGTTAATTTAATAATATACATTGTTAAAGCTACAATATATATTGTTAAGACGACAAGATATATTGTTAAAGCGAAAATATATATTGATAATGCTACAATATATATTGTTAAGAATATAAAGTACATTGGTAATCCCACAAAATTAATTGTTAAGTTTACAAGATAAATTGTTAAGACTACGAAATATATTGTTGAGTCTGTAACATATATTGTTAAGACTACAAATATAATGTTAAGGCTACAAAAGATATTGTTCAGACTACAAAATATATTGTAAAGACTACAACATATATCGTTACACTACAAAATATATTTTTATGGCTACAATTTATATTGTTAAGACGACAATATTTATATTGTTAAGACGACCATCCGGATGGTGATGGCATCTACCAAGATGATATTTCACCCTGTCACGCTGCAAAAACGGTGCAATCATGGTTTGGGGAGCATGACCAGGAGCTACCACACCTCCCCTGGGTTCCACAATCACCAGATCTTAACATAATTGAGCTATTGTGGTCTGTGTTAGAAAGGCGTGTTCGGTCTCATTACCCTCCACCATCACCCCTTAAGGAATTGGAGCGTGTTTTGGAGGAAGAATGGTACAACATTCCACACACCACGATTCAGGAGCTGTATACGTCAATTCTACGTCGGATCCAAGCTGTTTTGGACGTAAAAGGAGGCCCCACACCATACTGGGTATGATTTTCACAAGACTACAAGATGAAGTGTTAAGACTATAAAATAAATTCTCAAAACTACAAGATATATTTTAAGGCTACAAAATGTATTTTTAAGGCAACAATATATATTTTTAAGGTTACAAAATACATTGTTAAGGCTACTAAATATATAGTAAAGGATATTAAATATATAGTTGAGACTACAAAATATGTTCCTAAGACTTAAAAAAATAATTGCTAAGACTACAAAATATATTGTTAGCACTAGAAAATATATTTTAATTCTACAATATATATGGTTAAGACCACAAGGTATATTTTTAAGACTACAACATATATTGTTAAGACGACTTGATATATTGTTAAGACTACAAAATATACTGTTAAGACTACAAAATATTTTGTCAAGACGACAGGATATATTGCTAAGACTAAAAAATATACTACTAAGGCTACAAAATATTTTTTCAAGAATACCAGATATGTTTTAAGCCTACAAAATATATGGTTAAAGCAACTAAATATATTTTTGAAACTACAAAATATATTGTTAAGACAACAAAATATATTGTTAGGTCTACAAAATATATTCTAGACTAAAAGTATATTGTTAACGCTACAAGAAGTATTATTAAGACTACAAAGTATATTGTAAAGGTTACAAACTTTATTGTTATGACTACAAAATATATTGTAACCATAACAATATTTATTGTTAAGACAACAAAATATATTATTAAGACTTCATAATATATGTAAAGGCTACAAATATATTGTTAAGACTACAAGGCATATTTTAGACTAAAATATATATTCTTAAGGCTACCAGATATGTTATTAAGACTATAAAATATATTGCTAAGATACAGTATATGTTGTTAGGACTACAAAATATATTCTTAAGATTACAATATATATTGTTAAGACGACAATGTATATTGTTAAGACTACAATATATATTCTTAAGCCTACAAAATATATTCCCATGACTACAAAATATATTGTTAAAACTACAAAGTATATGGTTAAGACTACAAAATACATTGTAAAGGCTACAATATATATTGTTAAGACGACAATGTATATTGTTAAAGCTACGAAATATATGTTTAAGACTACAAATTATATTATTAAGCCTACAATATATATTGTTAAAACTAAAATATAAATTGTTAAGGCTACAAAATATACTGCTAATTGTAAGAAATATATTGCTTGATTCACAACATATATCGTTAAGACTACAAAATATATTGTTTAGGTACAAGACCTATTGTTAAGGCTACATAATATATTGTTAGGATTACAAAATATATTGTTAAGGCTGCAAAATTTACTGTCAAGGCTACAAAATATTATTTTGTGACTACAAAATATATTGTTAAGATTACAAGATGTATTGTAAAGACCACAAGATATGTTTTAAGGCTACAAGATATATTCTAATGGTAACAAAATTTACTGTCAAGGCTACAATATATTATGTTAAGACTACAAGGCAAATTGTTAAGGATACAAAATATGTTGTTCAAACTACAATATATATTGACAAGAATACAAAATATATTCTTAAGACTACATAATATATTGTTAGGACTACAAGATATATTTTCAATACTACAAAATATATCGCTAAAACTTCAATATATATTGTTATGACTCCAAAGTGTATTGTTAAGGCTACAAAATTATTTGCTAACAATATAAAATGTATTGTTAAGACTACAAATATATTTTGCTAAGGTCACAGTATATAATGTTAAGGCTACATTATATATGGTTGAGACCACAAGTTATACTTTTAAGACTAAAAATTATGTTGTTTAAACTAAAAATATATTGTTATTACTACAAAATATACTGTTAAGGCTAGAAAATATATAGCTACGACTAAAATTTATAAAGACTACAGAATATACCGATAAGACCACAATATATATTATTAAGTCTACAAGATAAATGTTTAAGCCTAAAAAATATTGTTAAGACTATACAATATATTGTTAATTTAATAATATACATTGTTAAAGCTACAATATATATTGTTAAGACGACAAGATATATTGTTAAGACTACAAAATATATTATTAAAACTACAAGATAACTTTAAGGCTACTAAATATATTGTCATGGCTATAAAATATATTGTTAAAGCGAAAATATATATTGATAATGCTACAATATATATTGTAAAGAATATAAAGTAGATTGATAATCCCACAAAATTAATTGTTAAGTTTACAAGATAAATTGTTAAGACTACGAAATATATTGTTTAGTCTGTAACATATATTGTTAAGACTACAAATATAATGTTAAGGCTACAAAAGATATTGTTAAGACTACAACAAATATCGTTACACTACAAAATATATTTTTATGGCTACAATTTATATAGTTAAGACGACAAGATGTATTCTTAAAACTACAATATATATGGTTAGACTACAAAATGTACTGCTAAAACTACAAAATATATGGTTAACTCTACAAATGTATTGTAAAAGCTACAAAATATATTGCTAAGACTACAACTTAAATTATTAAGCCTACAATATATATTGTTAAGACGACACAATAAATTGATAAAGCTACAAAATATATTTTAAGGCTACAAAACGTATTGTTAAGGCTACATTATATATTGTTAAGGCTACAAAGTATATTGATAAGCCTACAAAATTTATTGTTAACACTACTAAATATATTGTTAGGATTACAAAATATATTGTTGACACTAAGATATGTTGTTAAGGTTACAAAGTATATTATTAAGGCTGCAAAAATATTGTTCATCGTACAAGGAATTGTTAAGACTACCAGATGTATTGTAAAAATTACAAGATATATTTTAAGGCTACAAGATATATTCCAAAGGCAACAAAATATATTGTTAAGGCCACACACACAATATATTGCTAAGAACACAATATATATTGCTAAAGCTACAAGATATAATGTTAAGACTAAAAGGCAAATTGTTAAGGATACAAAATATATTGTCAAAACTACAATATATATTGATAAGAATACAAAATATGTTGTTAAGACTACAACATATATTGTTAACAGTACAAAATATATTGATAAGGCAACAAAATATATTTTAAGGCTACAATATACATGGTTAAGACCACAAGGTATATTTTAAAAACAACATGATATTTTGTTAAGACTACAAAATATATTGATAAGAGTAAAAATATATTGTTAAGACTACAAAATATATTGTTATGGCTGCAAAGTTTACTGTTAAGGCTGCAGAATATAATTTTGTCACTACAAAATATATTTGTTAAAACTATAATATATGCTGTTAAGAGTACAAGATCAATTTATAATTCTACAAAATATATTGTTAAGGCAACAAAATATATTTTTGAGACTTCAAATTATATTATTAACCTTCAGTTTATAATGTTAGGACTACAATATAAATTGCTAAGGCTACAACATATATTGTTAATTCTAACAAATATATTCCTTTTTTCACAAAATATATTGTTGAGACTATAAAGTATATTGTTAAGGCCACAATATATATTTTTAAGCCTACAATATATATTATTAAGACTACAAAGTATGTTGTTAAGACTACAGTATATGTTATTAAGATTACAAAAATTATTGGTAAGATTACAAAATATATTGTTAAGACTACAAATATATTTTGCTAAGGCCACAATATATATTGTTAAGGCTACAATATGTATTGTTAAGACCACAAGGTATATTTTTATGGCTAAAAATTTGTTGTTAAAACTAAAAAATGTATTGCTAAGGCTACAAAGTATATTGTTAAGGCTAGAAAATATAGAGCTACAACTAAAAATATATTTTTAAGACTACAAAATATATTGCTAAGATCACAATATATATTGCTAAGGATTCAAGATAAATTTCTAAGGCTAGATATTTTATTGTTAAGACTATAAAATATATTGGTAAATTTACAATATATATTGTTAAGGCTACAATATATATTGTTAAGACGACAAGTTATATTGTTAAGACTACAAAATATACTGTTAAAAATACAAAATATATGGTAAAAGCTACAATATATATTGTTTAAAGTACAAAATGTATTGTTAAGACTACAAAATATATCGATGAGACTACATATATGTTGTTAGGACTACGAGATACATTGTTAATATTGTAAAATACATTGTTAAGGCTATAAAACATATTTTAAGGCTGCAAAATATACTTTTAACTCTACAATTTATATTGTTAAATCTATTAAATACACTACTACGACTACAAATTTATTGTTAAGACTACAAAAAATATATCGCTAAGACCACAATATATATTATTAAGTCTGCAAGATAAATGTTTATGTCTACAAAATATATTGTTAAGACTATAAAATATATTCTTAATTTAATAATATACATTGTTAAAGCTATAATATATATTGCTAAGACGACAAAATATATTGTTAAGACTCCAAGATATATTGCTAAAACTAAAATATATATTTTTAAGACTACAAAACATACTATTTACCCTAAAAAATATATTGTTAAAATTACAAGGTATATTTTAGTACTACAGAATATACTTTCAAGACTACCAGATATATTGTTAAGGCTACAAGATATGTTTCAAGACTACAATATATATTCTAAAGGCAACAAAATATATTGTTAAGGCTACACAATATATTGCAAAGACTTCAAAATATCCTGAAAAGGCTACATGATATACTGTTAAAATTACAAAATATTTTGTTTAGGCTAGCAAATATATTGTTAAGACTAAAATAATATTTTGCTAACACCACAATATATATTGTTAAGGATAGCAGATAAATTATCAACACTACAAAGATTATTGCTAAGGAAACAAAATATATTGTTATGGCTTCAGCAAAAATTCTTAAGACTACATGAAAGATTGTTAAGACTACAAAATGTATTGTTAAGGCTACAATATAGATGGTTAAGACTACAAAATATATTGTTAGATATTACAAGAATATCAGGTGATTATAAAAATCTGTTCCTAATGCATGTTAATTCAAACCGTGAATAATCCAAAGCCAATTTAACTGTAACATTTTAACAAACACGATTTAACAAACATGATCTCATTGGTACAACTAGACTCGGAGGGAAATGAATGAACTGTACACATTTTGCGTAAAAAGTACTACAGCAAATACCCGCTGAGAACATCAACTTTGGAGCACAAATGAATTTTCAGTGGTGCTATTTAAATGAAACTTTTGGTGTTTATATTAGTTAATTATTATATCATCTGACAAGACAAGTGCAATGCGATGTCGTTTCGAGATCGAAATTAAAAAGTTTCTCAATATTTCATGGAATAACGTTAGTAATAAAAACGCATTGTACAACAATATTCATTTTATTGTAGGGCATTGTTACGGGTAAAATTGTTAATCACCCAACAAAGATTATTTCAATTTGTCTACAATTTATAAGGATTATATGAAATTATTGAATTTCTGTGGAACGTAAGTAAATAAGCAATCTTAATGATGTAGTTTGTTATTTGTGCTTTTAAGCTAATAAAGTTGAAATTCCGTTTTCTTTGCCAAATAAAATGCATTTTTAGTAGAATAAAACTCTTGTAAGACATAGTTCATGAAATATCTTGGCAAATAACTCGAATGATATATCAAAAAGTTAAGCATTGATATTTTGACAATGTAGTAGTAAGGGAATGTTAAGGCTTCAACATAAAATTGCTGCAGGGAAATTACCGTTTAAGGCGTCACTTCCGCCTCACTCACCCGCTATTTTTAAATTATTTAATTACTATCGCCATTTAATATGTCGCCTCCACCTTCCTCTCCACCTTCCCCTTCTCATTCCCCTCCACCTTCACCTCTCTAACGCCATCTGTGTAGGATTTAATATTTTTTTCTCTGCTACGCTAACGCCGTCTATTGATTTTTCTTGTGAACTAGCGGAATTCCTCACCTCTCTACCGTCATCTGTTAATATCACAGCTAATTGCTGCTATTATCATCATTCAATAACTTTATTGCAAACTTACTGTGTGTTAATCTATTGATAATGCTGCTAACTTATTGAATAGTGTTATAACTAAGTAATGAATTGTTAGTTTTCCTATACGGGTGCAATCAGAAGTACTTCAGCAGCTTCTTTCCATCAGGTGAATACCGTAATGGTATATTTAACATGAGACATGCTCGTGAAAATTTGTTACTACCACGATAAACTTGCTTATTGTTGTAAAAAAGCGCTGAAGTTGAAAAAAATAACATCAAATTGTGTTGTGGGCTTTCTCTCTTGTTATAAACCCATATTTTGTATGAATTTGCTCTTCCTTTTCTCTTCGTTGCGTGTGCACGAGCGGAAGAAGATAACAATATTATTTCCTGCACGTGAAGCATATGTATTGTCCGATTCTGGGTGTATTGAAAGTTGTTAGTTGTTGCATTTTTTTATTTTTTGTTTGACAGGAAGAGCGAATTACAGTCTACATGCAAAGTAATAACATAACATATTATTTCTCTCCTGAAAACATGTTCACTAAAATTGTTCTATCACTCTTTCGTTTTTCACATCATAAATGTATGAAGTCTGAGCTATAAGTATTACTGTACAATAAGTTTTTTTCGGGGACAGTTTGTTCAAAATCCAATATAATCTTAATATTGGTTCGTTCGTTAATAACAACTTGTTTGCGTTTACTTGTATTAATGACATACATTGGACGATTTTCTATAAACTCTTTTGGGGAATAAAACATATCAGTATTTTCTGTGTTACACGTTTAAAAGCAGTGTAACTATCATACATTTTAAGATAATCTGCTTTTGTGATATCCAGGTTTAAATTCTCACGAGGGAAGATTTCGTTACGAGCATTTTTTAAATAAATATTCTTAAACTTGCATGTATCAAACTTACTAGCGTCTTTCTCCTGAGTATTATCATCACGATTAGTTTGGAAAAGAACTATTACAAAATCAATCATATCGAACTGTAGTGAGTTAAACTGTGTTGTTACATCAAATTCGAAATAAGAACCTGAAACATGTCGTTGAACACTTTGATACGTGAGAAATTCAATTGGTATTTGAGGTTGTCGAAGTATATCGGATTTTAATTTCATCGAATAAGTTTTCTCGTATTCGACATGGCATTCTCAGCTCCATTGAAGTAATCACTAATTTAGCACGATGTGCTAATGTAGCATAATCTAGAGTACCATCTGCTTTATTTGTTTTCCAGCGATAAAATAAAACATCATTATTTGCACTTCTTTTAAATGTTATTCGAAGCCCGCTCTTCCACATAATTTCCTTGTAATCACTAAAGAAACCAAACAGCAAACGTAATGGAAACAACACTCTATTCTTTTTCCATGGAAGTTTCGCATCAGTTATTAATCCACCATGACTTAAAATATTCGAGGTCAGGCTTTGATAATCGACATGAGGCAATAGCAGTTGAAGTAATTCCCGGATAATCTATTCTATCAATAACAGTTCCATGTTTGCGTACCTCTACGTGCGAAAACAAATATGGAACAAAATTATCAATTAATTTAATATTCGGCCCTGAAGTAAAAGTTCCTCCAGCATCTCTTCCAATAACTTCATATTTGTTGTATAAATCACCGTAGTGTGGGTGCACAAACCCATCGCCGGAAGTGATGTCAAATTCTAAATCTTTGTTTGCTTCATTCAAGTTATTAAATGTACGACGATTCAGTGGGAAAGATTGATACTCATAGCTTTCAATAAATTAAATAATTTAAAGGATCTTTAAAAAAGACTATATTATATTCAACTTTGTTTCTTTTCGCTATCATTCTTGCTATAAAAAAATCATTTTAAGAATCATCATTTTCAATCATGTGAATTACGCTTGTTATTGCGCCACCAAAACTAATTGGTTCATGCAATTCATTACTAACACTTATTTCAATGGAACGTACATGGCTCTCTTGTATGGGAAAAAATAATGGGTATGGAGGCTCATAAGCTATTGGTTCTAAAAATTCTGTTAATGGTTTAAATGTTGCTATAATATTTGTTTCCTTGTGCTTATACTCCCCATCTGCTATAATCATACGTCTTGCTAAATTACAGTGTATATTAAATGTTTTAATACTTAAGAACTTTGGAAGAAATTGACCTATGTGAGTTTCTTCTGGCTTAAGTTCACTATTATTCTTAAAACCTAATAACTTACCAACAGTACCTACATTAAAATTTTCTGCAAATGGTGTACTTCCATTCGATGAGTTACATGATTTTCATTTAGAAGCACTTTTTTAGGTAGTGTTGTTTCCAATGTTAATGCATTATACTGACCCGGTGGTATATTATGTCTCTCTCCTTAATGGAAGTAAGTATTGCTACTTTTTGTTACATTTGGTATTAAGTACATACTATAAAATCCAATCAGTGCAATTTTCAAATTGTAATTTTGATTATCAATTTCATTATGAAGATTCAGCCGAAGCTTTGGTGTAGTCCCCGATAAGTGCAACACAATCATCTTTTAATAAAAGACTATGTAATATACTATTTTTATGCATGATTCATTAAGTAATCAAGTTTCAATCTTTCAATAGCTTGATGAAAATTGTTTCCATCAGATAAGAATTTTAATAGTTTAATACATAAATGACCACAAATCACATCGTCAAAATGTTGTATTCGATCACTATTATATTCAATTATAGTGATATTAGGATTTAAATACTCAATCAAAGACTTGGGAGGTACTCCACCAAATGAATCGAATATGCAAGCTTTATTATTTTCATACCAATAACAAATCCAGTGAGTTCCTGTATTAATTGATCAATCTAAGTTAATAACTGCGCATTCTTATTTTAACGGGGGAGTAGAAGGAAGATTATCCGACATGTACACACCTCTAAAGTGTTTAAAATTCAATTCTTTACCTATACGTTCGAGATCATAATTGGTGAGCGCTTTTTTTACTCTATTTAAGTCCTTCAGTAGCTTTTTTTCTTTGTTTAAGTCCTTTACCTTTAGTCAGAACTGATGATTCCATAACTTCATTATGACGCTTTTGTTCTTCTAGTTCTTGTTTATTTTTCTTCGCATCGATTACCGTCTTAGCTATAGCTGCTGAACCACCTGCAAGACTACCAACCGCTCCCAATGCAGCAAGTATCGCTTGAATTGTAAAAATGAAACCACCTCTTTCCGGTTGATTACGTAGTTTCTTTAACTACGCTAAACTTAATGTTAGAGATATATTATGACCCTTTTTTAAGCATTTTTGTTTCTTCGCAAGTTGTGCTTTATTTAAGATATTGCTAAAATTTAATGACTTTAATTCTTGTGCCGGAATTTGAAATTTTACACCTTTTGCTTTCATTGTATAAAAGACTATATTATATTCATTATTTTGAATTTATTCAACAACTACGGCTCAAGCTTCTATCCAGTGTTTAATGCAGCAATCTATAGACTCCACCCCATTTTCCGTTTTGTGTTCATTGCCATTGCTACTCCCAATGAAGCCAATTTTTCACTTAAAGCAGAATCTTTGCTAATAACTCTATCGAAAGCTTTAAACTCTAAGTCTTGATCAGCTCTGTGTCTATCTGATAGATCTTTAAAGTTCTTATACGCAATATCATGCTCTCGACATGCTTGATCTAGCCTATTTATACCCTTCCGCCTTTCGCTAATCTTTCATCTAAACGTGTACCAGGACCACAGAACTCGTAGCCTCGAAGAAGGAGTTCAAAGGGTAATTTATTAATAATATCGTTCACTAAGCCTTTACCTTCAATAGTATGCCAAAATTTTGGTGGCAGAATATGAATAATTTTTATGAGATAACTTAAACCTTTTGGATTCGAAACAATAAAATTGGATAATAGAGATGAAATCATTTCCATAGTACCCACTTTCTCGTTATAAAAATTCTTATTCCCAGCTGCTTCTTCAACTGCTATAACTAATAATCTATCTACTAACTTTCTAACATCATCCATCCAAACAAATTGTTGTGGTATATTTGTGTAGCGCTTAATCCCCTTTTCTTGCTTCCTTTCTTTCAAACCTTCACCTTTAGTTTTCAGTTCAAGCCAAATAGGTTTAATTAATGTTTTATACTTATCGCTGGAGCTTGTCTTTACTCTATTCTGCGATGGATCATGATTCTGGTATAAAGCATTCCTCATCTTTAAAATTTTCTTGTAAGTTTCATAATCTTCAATAGTAAAACCTACTGGTTGTTTACGAGTTATTAACTCCCATAAACCTTCCGTTCCTTTAATTTTTTTAAAATCGGGGTTGATGAATCTTGTGCGATTTTACTCTCACTATAAATAATTAAATCATCATTATCAAAGAGAACATTATAACTTCCAATTTCCCACTGTACTACTCCGGCTATATCAATAGAGTATAATCCAAACACTTCATCTTTATCTAACCTATTAGTACTTAATTATCGACTCGCTATCGGGCCTAAGTTGAATTTCTTTCTCTTCTTCATCATCTTTCGTTTCTTTAGTCTCTGGCAATGCTTTAGGTGAAGCAAATAACCGTTTCTCAAATGAGGTTTCTGATGGTGTTGGTGGATAATTATTAATATTCTGTTGTGCTACAGGTATAAGTTCCGTAATTAGATTTCTGTTGTCATCGGTTATTCCTTTAATTTCTTTTCCCAAGCTTTCAATCGCCTCAATCAATGGTTTCTCTTGACGTTTTTGCTTTTCATAATAGCTACGGTGACTTTCTTCAAAACGCTTCGCCAAGATCTTTTGTAATTCAATATTATTTAATTTTCGTTTTGACATTATATGAAAAAATACTATATTATTCCCGCTTTGAAAAAGTAACGCACGTACATCAACTGAAAACATTAAACGTAAATGATTTAAAACGATCACTCGATTATTAAAAATGATCGATTTTGTTTCGATACTTTCCATTGTTTGACTTTCTCGTCATATCGATTGTTATAAAACCATAAGGTTCCTTCCATGCGATAGAACAAATATCCTTAAATTTATTAAATGACATATCACCAACAACAAACTCATTATAAATATGCCTTAAATTCGTGTTATCTTGACGAAATACACATAAAAAATTTGCATTATCTCTAATAAGTTGTTTCGGAAATTTACTGTATGTTTGTGCGAAGTAAAAACAATCCATTCCTTTATGTCTACCCTGTGTGAAGTAATTCCTTACCTCATTCTGATCTTCTAACATGTAATCATCGAACATAATGACAGACTGTTGCTCGCAATCTTCCAACTTTATAAGGGAAGGTTTAAACGTAGCCAACTGATAGTGGAATCTTTCTCGTATTTCATCATAAATATGCTGCAGTTGTTGATACTTAGGTTGCTCTAAACTTTTAGAGAATGCGTATAAGTGTCTACCATTCCAATAAAGCCAATTCGGAGCTAGAATAAAATTATCAATAACTAGTGTAGTTTTCCCGCAACCTGATGAGCCTATTATTAAGCAACGAATGTTATTCGGAAGTAATTCACCGTTCAACTTACCATAATCATTAGCTAGCAAAAGTAGTTGCTTAACACTCCACATTTTATGATTGATTAACTATATTATAGCTTTGAGATCGATCCAAGAATTATCATTCGAAGATAAACCTAACCAATTAACTAATGCTTTATTTTTAGTTCTACGTAAAACCTTTTCAATTAAGTATACGTGAGGGTGTTTGGTCTTCATTAGTTCTAGCTCATAAAAACGACCCTTAATAATCTCATAGTGCTCGTCTTTTACATGATATGTAGGCGGATCGGTCTTAAAAACAGTAGCAATTTGAAATATTTCTGTGCTCCAATTGCGAGTAAAACCTCTTTCAAACTTATTTTAAACTTGCTAATTCGAACATAATATCCTACGCTATATTTCGCCTTTGACGATGCTAAATACTTTTTGCTATAAACCGTTGATATTAATTTGTGTTCGTTTTCCTTTTTCACGGCGTCAATAGGTTTCATTTTCACCGTGCTATGTTTTTTTCGTTATATTTCTTGATTAGTGCTTGTAATATATTGTACCATTTGTAATTACCTTGCAGTGTGAATTGCTTCCACATCAAATTACGTAATGTTTTTATTAAATCTTTCAACAATACTAGCTTTTATATCGCTGTATGAAGAATAATGAGTAATACCTTTTTGCTTCATTAATTTAATAAACTCTTTATTATAAAACTCGCTACCGCGATGTGTTTGCAAATACTTTGGTGCTTGTTGAGTCGCTTCAAGTATTGAATTAAACGCTCATGTAACTTCTTTCCCCGTTTTATTTTTAACTGGTACAGCCCATGCATACTTACTAAAAGTGTCAATAATAGTTAGAAGATAAGAATACCCTCTATTTAATTTAGCTAAACCTTTCAAATTTCCTGAGTTCATTTCAACCAAATCTGCTTGCCATAAATCGTGGATTCCTTTGGTTACAACAGGTATTCGCCTATAATTCCGTCTTGCGGGCTTGTGTAGTTCTTCAACAATGGCTAATCTACTATTAATTCTATTGAAAATTAATTAAAAACTAATTTAAAGATCGAGAAATCAATTGAGCAATAAAGATCAAATCAATACTTATTGGATATTCACCTGGTGAAAAATTATCAGATCGAACTACAAGTATATCGCCTTCTACAACACCAAACTCATGAAGTAAAATTTCGTCTTCAGATGGAGCATCTGGAACTCTACTACCCTCATGTATTCCTAGTGATAAATTGCCTTACTTTTGTCCACCGCTTGCTGAATATATATCGACAATAAGAAACTCTTTATTCTTCTTTTTAAGCCAATGAAAACCAATAATTTTTAGCTTACCCAAAAAAGGAATTTCAAAATATGGGGTATTCATATTAAATAAATACACTTTACCGCTAGCATTGCCACGCGTGAAGTCTCGTTCTTTATTATTTATTGAATAAATTCTAAAGAATTGAACACTATGTAAGTTGCGTATTGATGTTAACAATTCATTAGTTTTAGCGTATATGGCTCTATAGAAATCGCTTTTCAATTTATCTTCTAAGTCTTTCAGTTTTGCAATAATTTCATTCTTTATTTCATCGTTGTTGCTATTAAAGTCTGTTATCGATATGAAATTTTTAATACTGTCTTGTACTTCCCAAAGTTGAGTCACTGTAGGCATTAGAGCTATTGATGCTTCTACGTTACGAAAGTCATTAATATCAGCATATTTTTTAGAAATGTTATTAAGATGTTATTACTCACAGAGGTGTATTTCGTTTCTAGATCACCGATTTGTTTCTGAATATTTGCAATTAATGTGTTATGCGTTACTGCTGTATAGTCTAAACTTTTCAACATATTCTTTAACCCGCTAACTATTTCATTAACCCCATGAACAGAAATTAATTTTGAATGTTCTTGAATTGCTTCTTTAACTTCATTTTGAACATTAGTTAACACTTCTTGTATACCAGAAAGATCTTCTAACGTCGGAAGGAATGTTATACTAGTTTGAAGGTTTTGTAATTGAATCTTAATATTGTATATTACTTCAGGGAGGTTTTTGGTTGTTTCGACTACAGTTTGAATGTTAGCTATCGTTTTTTTAATTATTTCTACTTCTTGCGAAGTTGGAAGTGTGTTAGTAGTTTCGTGGAGAGGAGTTAATTTTGATTTTATTTCATTTTGATTTTGATTTGTAGCTAATTCACTTAAGACTTACGTATACTCTCGATATCAGATTGTTTCGGTGTGTTCTTTTGAATTTCAATTAAATCACTTTGAACAGTGCTTACAATATGCTGAAGATTAATTAAATCTGTAGGAAGATTATAACCCTCTAATTTCTTATTTAATTTTGCAAGTACTTCCTGTAAACAATTTACCTCAGTAGGAATGTTATTCACAACAGTCTGTAGAATTTTAGTTCAATTTGAATATTCGTAAGTTCCGATATATTATTAATTATTGCTTCAAACTCACCAAGCTTTCTACTAATTTCCGATACATCACTATAAACAGGTAGGTTGGTTAGATCATCACCCAGTTTATTTGTTTCATTGGTAATAGTTTTTAGTTCATTTTGTAGAATCGAAATAACTTCTTGCATCTTTTGAAGATCTTCTTGAGAGGGATTATTTTGAAGAGCATTTTCTAATACATTCACAGCTGTTTGAAGATCGTTAAACGTATTTTGCAACTCCGTAAGCTTTTTATTCAAATTATCGACTAGATCTTGTGCTGCAGTGATTGTAATGAATTGATTCTTTATGAATTGTACTTCATTTTAAATTGTCGTTATAATTTTGAACTTCGGTAAAATCATTTTTATTTACTAGCTGTGAATACATAAGAATAACACTTTTCAACTCATTATCAAGTTTTTGAAGTAAAGCTAGTAAATGTTGTTGAGCTTCTGTGATTTCAGTTTCAATATTTGAAGATAAAGTATTTCGTAGTACGTTGATTTCACCCTTTATTATTTTAAGTCTTTTGTCTAATACTGTTAGCTGGTTTTCATTGATGTTGGAAGGTGAATCTGAAAGTGGTTCATGCTCATGCGATTTATATCGCGGAAATCCAAATAGGTCAGTGGGCATTTTTAAAAGAATAAACTATATTAGAACGTATAGAAAAAAAATCAAAAAAGTATTTTAAAAAACACACAGGGTGTGCTTTATTAACACTTGAACAAGCTTGATAATAACTATGTACAAGCCTTACTAACTATTTAACACTTACAATTAATTAACACGACTGTCTAGAAGTTGAGGGTTGATGAGGGTTACATACTTCACAAATTATTTTAGCTTCACTATTTACAATTTTATAATGACCCCATGGCAGTGTGTGTATGTTGCAATTAAGAATTTTACGCTTGTTATCATGAGGGTCTAAAGCTGATTTTTCTTGCTTTACAGTCGAAAGTGTATGCTCACGTGATTGAATTTGATTTTGCTCTTTCGTTAATTGTTCACCAGAAAACAAACACTTCTTAAAGTCATCAATCGTAATCTCATTTTTCACAACACTTTTCTTCACACCTTTAACCCTCTTTGTTTCTTTTTTTCTACTATATTCATAGCATATACTTTCGATCGTAATCCTATGAATTCTTCAAGAGCTATTCCTTTCATCTCATCCTTGATTTTACCAGGTACTTTCTCGTTACTTAATGGGATATTATATCGATTATTTACAGGATAATTCGATGTGTCAAAATGGTCTATTTATTTAAGCATATTTTTATAGAAATTTTCACAAATAACATGATAGAGTAACGAATCCGTGTCGGTGTAAACAACAGTAAGCTTATCTTCATATTGAATTGTCATCACTTCATAATGAAATTTGTACATTGCTAATTTAGCAAGATCTAAAATAGCACTTCCAATATACACAGGTTTGTTTAATTTCGTGAATTTTCGTAGCATATGAATAAGTACAAAATTTTCTGAGTAGATTGTTCTAGATTTAAATTGCGGCATTGCAATGAGTTTTTCAGCTTTTCTTTTATCAAAAACAAGTTTTATATCTGTATACTTTCTCACATTTTCCATGGTTTTCCCAAACACGCTGTTGATAAGAAGTTTGTAAAAATCTTTCTCGAAATCGGTTGTTGACTCTGTGCGTAGCTTGGTGTTTAGATCTATGTAAGGCTTAAGCCACTTCGATTGAGAAAACCATAGAATTCTGTGTACTTTTACAAGTTTTAAACCGTGAGCAAGATAAAATTTTAGCAATCGAAAATGCACAACATAGTTTCTTTTCGAATTTAGCGTTAGTAGTAATTTTCGTTTTTTTCCGTTAGGAGGGAAATCATTTACAGGTGCTAGAGGGTAATCTTTATGATAATCATGTAACTCTTCAGGATAATCTAAGTCTACCTCTGCAAAGAAACCTCGTTCATCTTCGTCGGGATAATTTTGAATTTTGTTCGAATCCCAATTTTCTGGTGTTGGATCCCATGAAAACTTTCTATAGGGGAGATGCATACTCATGGCATGGCCATACAAATTATTCGCGTCCAGGTACATTACAAACGAGGTTTCTTTTTGAGGATCGAATTTACTACCGACAAAATCATTGTTAGCTTTGACATCCCTTAAACTACATTGAGAAACACCACCACGGATTGATTTTTCAATAAACAAGTGCATATCAACATCTGTAAATAATTCTAATTCAATTTCTGATTTGTAGAGCATTGCCTTCCAGAATAAGCCTGGAGATGTGTATGAAAAAACCGGGTCAATTCTATATGAGTTGATGCACGCCTCTCTAAAATTTTCTAGAACATCAGCTAATAGCAAAACATCAGTGGATAGGTAAAGATCATGAAAATCACCCCATGTTCTGCAATTAAATACTGTCCATATTCGTTTAATTATCTCCAATTCGTCATTACTGCATTTAGTACCTGTACGTCTGTTATTGAATGATGTTTGAGGTGGACACGCTGTATTTTTCAAATACCGAAGCATCAGTAAAAGAATCATAATTAAATTTACCCTTTTTTCTACTTAGTTCAAATTTTTCATCATCGGGGAAATTTTGACGACTGTATGCCAATTCTTCGGGTTTCAATTTTTGAACTAAATCATTTAAAGAATATGGCAAAAACCGGTATGAATCTAAAAATCTTACTTCAAATTTTCTACCATTTTTGAGATGGAACCACTTTGAAATTGAAATATACTTTCCTCACTTTCAGCAAGAACCTTCACATCACCTGGAATACAACCTAATTCGTTGACAAAGAGATGTAGGTCATAGGAAGATAACCCATGTGTAAAACAACTTATGAAATTTTGTTTTTATTACTTGTTGATTACAATTATTGCAAAGAGGGTTGAGGTAGGAGCCCGTTAAATGGTGATGATGTGGAATCTTTCGATTATCCTCAGTATATTCTTTGTGACAAATAGTACACTCCTGTGATTGTTGGTGATGAGAAAGTTGTTCAGGACTTAAAGGTTTCATGGGTAAATTTTGTTCTAATCTAGGAACGATATTTTCTAACTCTGTTTGCAAACCTTTTAAAAAATGCTGCGCTGGATTATCACCTCTATACAAATGAAGTTCCGTTGAGGTCCCATCCGACCAACAAATTTTGTAACAGTAGCTAGCCAATTCATGCCTCTGAATATTAGTTGATTTTTCCTCGAGGTTCACTAACAGGCTTCAAAAAACTTTCAAAATCTGCTACTATTACAACATCTGCTTTTAAAAATGAAGAGTATGTTTTAAATTTAATAACTGAATCAGGAACAGGCATAATGACGAGAGTTGGTTCATGTTCTCGACAAAAATGTTCATGTTGCGTTAGTTTATGTTCATCTATAAAGTGGTATAAACAACGTCTGCAGAAATAATAATGACGTTTGTCACTAGTAACTTGACTCCTCACTAAACGAGAAAAATTTCTTATTAAACAGTAATGATGAGTAATCGCTGTCCGAGTTGTTGATGCCGTTGTTGTTACTGTTTCGTTTTTCACACACAGTAAGTCTATGCTAGTTCTCTTAAATTGATGTTTGCTAACATGAAGGGGAAAGACTTTTTCATTTTCATCAGCTATACCATACACATTGATAGAAATTGGAGCATTGGGAAACATTTCGTTGTAATGCTTCTCAAATTTGGGAACATAATGTAGGCTTACAGGAAAACTAATGTTATTATTCTCAAAAATGGGAAGTATTTCATGTGCATAAGGATTGTAGTGAGAAACTTGGCTAGCATTTTTCTTTGAATCAACGGGGTTAATTTTAGCTAGCACAGCGTACAAAAAACATTTCTGATCTTCATTTTTAATGTTAAGAATAGCTCGTTTCTTCTTAATAAACTTGGGGAGTTTAATATGGCACGACGCAGCAATTGGATTAAAGGAATTAACATGCACCTCAAGTTTATGATTAGGAGTAGAGGATAAGGACCAGCCTGAACCCTTAATTGCTCTCTCCTCCTGATTTACCTTTAATTTATCGAATATTTCTGAAATAGTATATTCCACAACCGTTGATTTCAAAACTAGCATATTCCCGCTATGCACTGGAAAACACCCTGTTTCCGCACCCTTCACAAAATCTGTAGTCAAAATAAAATTAATCTACAGAACTGCATCACTCTCACTTATTCGTTTTTTCAAAAACTCGACACACTCATTTTTCACTTGAATCAGAAAACTGTGCGTATCACCACCACCACTATTAACAAGTTCATAGTCGTTACATGTCCTGGAAAAAGCGCTTCTCACTGGTTCACATGAATGTTTATTCTTTATATGTCGCCAAAAATTTTTCATGCTAACTTCATCCTTGCACAATGGGCATGTTACCATGTCTAATTTACGTTACTTCGCTGGCACTGTATCTTCATCAATATCACTCTTGGAGTGTGGATGTTTACGTTTATTATGTCTCGCAAAATGCGCTTTTGCAATAGATTTACCACAAAGTTCGCACTGAATTTTCTCCATTTTTAGGGGGAGGGAAACGAACTATATTTAATAAAAAAATCTTGCACACTAACTTTTAATTGAAATTTTCTAACTCGAAATATAGTTGATGTACACAAAAAAGCACTTGTTCTCCATTGATCTTCAATAAATAACACCACAGACGGTTAGATTTTCACCTCCAACAATTTCCCCAGTTTTTTACTAACTTTGAAGCACTAGAAACATATTGCAAGTAATAATTTAGTTTTAGTAATCAAATTCTCTTCGCGTAGCAAGCGATAAATAATCTAGTACACGTAACTTGGCAAAGAAAAGTAGCCACTGCTGTTATAAAATGGACAAAGCTAGGTTTGCTTATAATCGACAAAAGCTTTCCAATATCATGAGTGGATATAAAGACTATTAGCTCGAACGTCATGGATATCAAGTGGCCAGGAAACGTGAAAAATACATTTTCTCTTCATATATAGCTCACATCACAAAAAAAAAACTGGGAGAATATCCGTTTTCATACTTTTGAATCTTTCAGAATTATTCCCATTTGAAAAAGAACCAACAAGAGAGATTTATTATTCGTTTTTTCATAAAATCCCCTCTTTTATTCAATGCTATATATTTCTGACAGTCAAGAAGAATTATTCCTGTTTATCTCATGCCTCATGCATAATAGCAGGGAATAAATTGAAAAGAATTTTTTATTTCGTGTCAGAATTTATTCAAACTTTTTGATTATTTATAAGTGTGATCTAGAAGTATTGAATAAACCAAGGTTGGGTTATGTAACTGGGGAGGTTTTAACACGCCAACACGCAGACACCCCCCACACATGTATGCATAAAAAGAGACGCCAGATTGATAATGACTGACAAAAACTTTTCAAATAGGGGAAGTGTATGATAGAAACTTCCAGTGTTGCACACGCAACGAAATATCACGAAAAGGCAGAGCAAATTCATACAAAATATGGGTTTACAACAAAAGAGAAAGCCCACAACACAATTTGATGATATTTTTTTAAAACTTCAGCGCTTTTTTACAGCAATAAACACGTTCATCGTGGCAGTAGCAAATTTTCACGAGCATGTCTCATGTTAAATATACCATTACGGTATTCACCTGATGCAAAGCAAATGCTTAAGTACTTCTGATTGCACCCGTATAGGAAAACTAACAATTCATTACTTACTTATTACACTATTCAATAAGTTAGCAGCATTATCAATAGATTAACACACAGTAAGTTTGCAATAATGTTAATGAATGATGATAATAGCAGCAATTAGCTGTGATATTAACAGATGACGGTAGAGAGGTGAGGAATTCCGATAGTTCACAAGAAAAATCAATAGACGGCGGTAGCGTAGCAGAGAAAAAAATATTAAATCCTACACAGATGGCGTTAGAGAGGCGAACGTTGAGGGGAATGTGGAGGGGAAGGTGGAGAGGAAGGTGGAGGCGACATGTTAAATAGCGATAGTAATTAAATAATTCAAAAATAGCGGGTGAGTGAAGCGGAAGTGACGCCTTAAATGGTAATTTCCCTGCAGCAATTTTATGTTGAAGCCTTAACATTCCCTTACTACTAATGTATTCTAGATTAGAACACATAGATACTAATACAAGAATACCAGGTGATTATAAAGAACTATTCCAAATGCTTGTCAATTCAAACCGTGAATGATCCAAAGCCAATTTAATTGTAACATTTTAACAAACTTGATTTAACAAACATGATCTCGCTGGCACAACTAGAAGGAAATGAATGAATTGTACACAATTTCCGCTAAATGTAATACAGCGAATTACCGTTGAGAGCATCAACTTTGGAGAACAAATGAATTTTCAGTGGTGCTATTAAAATGAAACTTCTAGTCTTTATGTTAGTTAATTATTACATGAACAAACAAGATTAGCGCAATACGATGTCATTTTGAGCTCGAAATCAATCAGTTTCTCAATACTTCATTGAATATCGTTGGTAATATAAACGCATTGTACTGCAATATTCATTTATTGTAGGGCATTGTTACGGACAAAATTGTTAATCACCCAGCAACGATTCTTTCAATTTGTATAGAACCTACAAGGACTATTTGAAATTATCAAGTTTCTGGGGGAACGTAAGTAAAAAGGCAATCTTAATACTGTAGTTTGTTATTTGTTCTTTTAAGCTAATAATGTTAAAATCGCGTTTTGTTTCCCAAATACAATGCATTATTAGTAGAATAGAACTCTTGTACAACATAATTCATGAAATATCTTTGCAAATAACTCGAATGATATAGCTACTAGTTTAACATGGTAGTTTGGCAATGAATTCTATATTAGAACACATTGATACTATTACAAGAATATCAGGTTATTATAAAGAACACAAGCTCTGTTCCTAATGTTTCTCAATTCAAACCGTGAATGATCCAAAGTCGGTTTAACTGTAACATTTAAACAAACACAATTTAACAAACATGATCTCGCTGGTACAATTAGACTCGGGAGGAAATGAATGAACTGTACATGATTTGCGTTAAAAGTACTACAGCGAATTACCGTTGAGAGCATCAACTTTGGATCACAAATGAATTTTCAGTGGTGCTATTAAAATGAAGCTCCTGGGGTTTATGTTAGGAAATTATTATATCATCTGAGAAGACAAGCGCAATACGATGTCGTTTTGAGCTCGAAATCATTCAGTTTCTCAATACTTCATTGAATAACGTTAGTAATATCAACGCATTGTACAACAATATTCATTTTATTGTAAGGCATTGTTACGGACAAAATTGTTAATCACCCAGCAACGATTCTTTCAATTTGTATACAGCCAGAAGGACTATTTGAAATTAACGAATTTCAGGGGGAACGTAAGTAAAAAGGCAATCTTAATACTGTAGTTTTTTATTTGTTCTTTTAAGCTAATAATGTTAAAATTGCGTTTTGTTTACCAAATACAATGCATTATTAGTAGAGTAGAACTCTTGTACAACATAATTCATGAAATATCTTTGCAAATAACTCGAATGATATAGCTACTAGTTTAGCATGGTAGTTTGGCAATGAATTCTATATTAGAACACATTGATACTATTACAAGAATATCAGGTTATTATAAAGAACACAAGCTCTGTTCCTAATGCTTCTCAATTCAAACCATGAATGATCCAAAGTCAGTTTAACTGTAACATTTTAACAAACAGCGTTTAAGAAACATGATCTGACTGGTAAAGCTAGACTCACAAGGAAATGAATGAAGTATACACAATTTGCGTTGAAAGTACTACAGCGAACTACCGTTGATAGCAGCAACTTTGGATCACAAATGAATTTTCATAGCTGCTAATAAAATGAAACTTCTTTATGTTAGTTAATTATTACATGATCAAACAAGATTAGCGCAATATGATGTCGTTTTGAGCTTGAAATCAATCAGTTTCTCAATACTTCGTAGAATAGCGTTACTAATATAAACGCATTGTACAAAAATATTCATTTTATTTTAGTTCATTGTTACGGACAAAATTGTTAATCACCCAGCAACGATTCTTTCAATTTGTCTACAACATACAAGGATTATATGAAATTATCGAATATCTCGTTATATGTAAGTAAAAAAGCAATCTTAATGCTGTTGTTTGTTATTTGCCTTTTAAGCTAATAAGGTTCAAATTGCGTTTTGTTAACCAAATACAATGCATTATTAGCAGAATGGAACTCTTGTACAACATAATTCATGAAATATCTTTGGAAATAACTCGAATGATAGGCCTACTAGTTGAGTATGGTAGTTTAACAATGTATTCTAGATCAGAACACATAGATACTATTACAAGATTATCAGGTTATTATAAAGAACACATGCTCTGTTCCTAATGCTTGTCATTTCAAACCGTGAATGATCCAAAGTCAGTTTAACTGTAACATTTTAACAAACACAATTTAACAAACATGATCTCACTGGAACAACTAGACTCTCAAGGAAATGAATGAACTCTACACGATTTGCGTTAAATGTACTACAGCGAATTACCGTTGAGAGCATCAACTTTGGATAACAAATGAATTTTCAGTTGTGCTATTAAAATGAATTTCTCGTTATTTGTAAGTAAAAAAGCAATCTTAATGCTGTAGCTTGTTATTTGTGCTTTTGAGCTAAAAATGTTCAAATTCCTTTTTGTTTAGCGAATACAATTCATTTTTACTAAAAATAGAACTCTTGTAAGACATATTTCAAAACATGTCTTGGCAAATAACTCGAGCGATATGGCTACTAGTTGCGCGTTGATAGTTTGGCAATGTATTCTAGATGAGAACACATAGATACAGTTACAAGAATATCAGATCATTATAAAGATCACAACCTCTGTTCTTAATGATTCTCAATTCAAAGGGTGAATGATCCAAAGCCAATTTAACTGTAACATTTTAACAAACATGATTTGACAAACATGATCTCACTGGTAAAACTAGACTCGGAAGGAAATGAATGAATTGTACACGATTTGCGTTAAAAGTACTACAGCATATTACCGTTGGGAGCATCAACTTTGGAGACAAATGAATTTTCACTGGTGCTATAAATATGAAACTTCTGGTGTTAATGTTAGTTAATTATTATATCATCTGACAATATAAGTGTAATACGATGTCGTTTCGAGCTCGAAATCAATCAGTTTCTCAATACTTTATTGAATAACGTTATTAATATAAACGCATTGTACAACAATATTCATTGTTAATCACCCCGACACAATTCTTTCAATTTGTCTACAACTTACAAGGATTATATGAAATTATCGAATTTCTGGGGGAACGTAAGTAAAAAGCAATCTTAATGCTCTAGTTTATTTGTGCTTTTAAGCTAACCCTACGTTAAGCTTGCGTTTACCGTGAATTGCCTTATTTCCTTTAGCCTTTCAAAGTTACCCTTGCCTTAGCCTTTCGCAATTGTATTTTGTCAAGGCATGCCTGTCTCCGAGTCATTCCAGGCGAGCCTTACCGGCTCAGCTTACGATAGCGTATCCCAAGTCTAGTTTGAAAGGCTGCGCGCGCTGGCGCAACAGCTTTAGTTTCTACTTCTATCGCAGAGCAGCGCTATAAGTCATTATCTTTTGTTCCTAACCTTGGAAGAGGACAAAGTGAAAAGATGGATAAACTCTGGTACTTTTAAAAATGGTTGGTACAACGTGTAAAGGATTAGGTTGTTCGTAAATTGTGTATCGGATGTCGAAAATTACACCTGCCTGTCACAACTAATAAGAAAAGGAAGAGTGAAAGAAGAGGGTTAAAGAAGACAGTTATCATTGTGACAATACGCAAGTTTTATGGGTAAGTATGTGTGCCTTTTTAAATGCAGTCTTCATTATGTAGCCTTTTTAAATTATGTTGTAGGTTTACAGTGACGATTATATATCTCTTTCTGATAAGTGAAAAAGGGAGCATCCTAAAACTATTGGTTGCTTGTAAATTTCTCCTATTGTCTGTTTATATAGGAACCCCCCCCCCGTTGATATAATATTTGCAATCCTCAGGTCCCCCGGCAAATCGAACACTGAATATAAGATTGCAACAATTAAAAATGCCACGTAACGGTTGCGATGAAGATATAGGAGCTAGGAATTTCTTAATTGATTCTTATAGTACTCGACGAGAGAAACACAATGGTCTGACGTTGATAAAGAAAAAAAAAGGTTTTATTTTTCTACGAAACAAAATCTGAGACAAAGCAGAATACATAAAAAACACAGCTTTCATTTATATTATAAGACAATATACAAATATATTGCTGAGGTGTAGTTGTACTAGTTGTAATGGCCAATCGTGAGTTACAATTGTTTCAACCTAAATCATTTATTTAATTTTATATATTGTTTTTTGAACAACGAAGAATCAAAATAAGAAATTATTTAACTGTAGGTTGTAGTAGATATACACGGATTATTGTATTAGTTGCAAATCAGGCCTTTTATTGTGTGTTCTGCTCTCTTCCAGATTCACTTTACACAGTTTTAAATGATTGGAGGAGAGGGAGTCCAGGGTATTTCGTTATTGCACAGCGTTTGGGGACTAGGCTATTAAACCGTACGAAAATATAAAGGTTTATTTGTTGACGACTGTATCCAGTAAATACTATACTATTACATGTGTTTCCCTTATTAGTCAACCAGTGGCGACTGGTCCATTACTGGAACGGTCACCCTAAATGACCGAAAACATTGCGTGCATGGGAGCTAGAGCCGGTGAGGGAGCCAAATGAATACATTGCTATTAAAATGTGTGTGTGTGAGAGAAAGAGAGGTATAAGTGAGTGTATTTAAAGGCTCAGATTAAAATAGGGGCGCGAATTGTTATGACAATTTTATGTTTTTCATGAACATTTACAATCTTATTGAGAAGTATGCTAAGCTCATCATACACAAACTTTCGACGTGGTCAGATCACTTTGCGGAACAATAACAATGATTCATCACGAAAAATTCACGTACATATGAGTTAAATTAATGCAGAGTGGCAAAGACAGGATAGATAGGTTCATTTTTAATTATAACTACGGTTGACGTCAGTGTCACGTCCGCCATGCAGTCGAGGGCTACTAACTAATACGCCATAAAGCTCCGCCTTTGTCAATTTCAGATAAACTTTACTTCATGGTCTGCACCTTCCTGCAACTATTGAGCTATATACGCTTTATTCCCATTATATGCCATTCATTTTCTTTTAAATGGTTATTACATACAATTCTATAAACACCTAAGGGCAGGCAGGAATGGAAAAGTGTTATACCATGTGTCATTATTTCGTTAAATACGCACTAAAATTGATCATCACAACAAACATGGCGGAGGAATACTAATGGCAACACTTCATGCTATAAATTATATTTTACTACAAATATCATGGAGAGTATGTCAAGGTAGAGATGGGAGGCTATTGTTTCATTATACGTGATTCACATTATGTTTCACTGGTCCTCCATACAATCACCCCAACGCGGCGGTAGGTAAATAGTCCCGCGTACTTTTTGCTCTTTCCCTCATGACTCGAAACATTGTTCTATTTTCTGTTTCAACACTTCCATGCACGTTGGAAATGGTGAATTTCTCCTGTAAATTCTACTTTTTTTTTGTGGGGATGTACTCGTTACTTTCTTCAACTGTCCTAGAAAATTACAATTTACAGGAGATATGTAGTTTCCAACGTGTGTGAAAGTATTGAAATGCAAAATATATATTTAAAAAATCTTCCAGTCATAGACATGTGAAATAAGAGCGGTAAATATGAACGATCATTTAGGTCCATTCATGTTAGGGTAAGCACATAGTGAGAGTGTTAAAAGTGGTATCCATTGCGTATAATTAGAAGAAATCAAACCTGACTTTAATTAATCCGTCTGTTCTTTCTCGACATACTGCCCGTGATTTTTGTAACAATATGCGTATCTTTCATAACAGGAAATGATGCCATTTGTGTTCCTGCGCTTTTCGCCATATTTGCCTACAGCTCGAGTACGTATTTAACGAAATAATTATGACACATGGCTTTCCGTAACACTTTTTTTTAGATTGCAGACTGTTACTATTTGCGTATAGAAGTGTCTGATAATTATAAACGAGGAAATGAGTACATGTAGTATAGAGCGTACAGATGAGTTATCTAGGAGAGTTAAAGTAAATTTTACCCGTCGGAGCTTCATGGTATATTTATTAATTTGCTTTCACCGCATGGCGGACCTGACAATGTTGTCAACAAGGGCATGAAGTAGTTACATAAAAGCAACCTAACCAACCTGTTAATTTCGCACCTTTACATGCATTTTTTTCCACGTTACGGTGGTTTAATTTCAGAAAATTTGAACCATCGTGTTTCTGTCATTGAGTATTAGAAGAATCAACCAACATTACTATCAGTATTTAATATTGTCTGCTACAATTTTTAGCTTCTTTAGAATACACAGAGGTTTCCAGACAGTGGCTTTCTCTGCTGTTTTTAGAACAAGTACTGCGTGTAATAACATGAAAT
>JAGDQP010024082.1:387-28376 GCA_022664845.1 Lepisma saccharinum | reverse complement strand
TGGCAACACTGCTCATGGTTTTTGTTACTACTTGTGGTCAGTTATATACTGTTCAAGTTTTATTTTGATTACTTTTCCCGTTTTCAAGATATTTCATTAAAACCTCACTACTGACTTTATATACATTTTTGTGACATTCAAAGTTCCAGAGCCCCTAGCTCCCCTCCCCCTGGACCATGGCACCTTAAATTTTGGTAATCTACATATCTCGTTATATTGCTTGCGATGTATTAGGTGTGAATAGGATGTGTGTGTTTGAGAACCGTGACCCTTCCTTGTTAGTAAAGATCGGACAATTACCTTGTGTTCTCCTTTTTAGAGCATTTTAGAGAAAAGATAATATCATTATTCCTTTAAATAATAATCATACTATCACAGCATGATATTAGATACACAATGTATTATTTTCACACCTGTCATTATTAATTGTTTAACGTTGCAAAAAGCAGTGCACAGAAGTTAAGAAATAAATGGATGCTCTTTGGATACTCTTCCTGACGAGAAATCACCAGTACATTACATTACAGTACCGTACATTATGTTCAGTACATTATTTGGGATCTGATTTCGAAGGAATAGAGGCGTTAAGCCCAGTTAAAGAGGACTTAAACGAACGGATATAAGTTAAGCTAATCAATTCCAGCCTAGCTTAACCTAACCTTCACTCTTTTGAACGATTAGGGAGAGTTTCCAAAGAGTAACCAATTATTATTAGTTATAAATCAAGAAATAAAGTTAATTTACCTTCAATTCCACAAGCCATTCCATGTTTGAAAAACTGTTATTCGGAACATTGGCCAATTTATTATTACTTAGATCCAGAACTTCGAGTGAGTGTAAGCTGTGTAGCCCTGCTCTGTTGAGTGACGGCAACAGATTGTGGCTTAAATTCAGCATAAGAAGTCGTGGAACACTGTTGAATGCAGCGATCGAAATGTGTTTGATTCTGTTTTCCTGAAGTTCAGCTGCTTGAAGAGAGTGAAGCTGAGAGAAAGAATTATTAGGAAGAACACTGAGTTTGTTCCGGGCAATCTTTAGAGCTATTAGGTTAGGTAATGAACGAATAGCCCTTGGGCTTATGCTCTCGATTTCGTTATCGTCCATGTCAATCATAGCCAAATTGGGTAAGTTCTGGAACGTACCTTCTTCTAACTTTTGTAACTTGTTCCTGGATAATCTTAATTCTGCAAGCGAAGGCATACTTTTAATGGAAGATCTTTCGATTCGGTTGAGTCGATTGTTTGTCATGTCTAAAACTTCAAGTGACACTAAACTATGGAAAGCCACCGGCATTTCTTTTAGAGCATTATGGGAAATATTAAGAACTCGTAGCTCACCAGCATGATCTAAAGCACCTGGAAGAATCTCTGCTATTTGGTTGTGACTCAGGTCAACTCTTTGTAAACGCGGCATCGACAATAGAAAGTCTGGACGAACCATTTCTATCCTGTTTCCACTCAAATCTAGTTCATGCAATTCATGCAGATCCTTAAAGGCGTGCTCTCCAATATGGAGAATTCGGTTGTCACTTAAATCTAGTGAATCTAACTTGCGAAGTTCATCAAGAGAACCTGTTTCAAGATCGTGGAGTGCATTCTGTCCAAACTTTAATTTTCGTAATTGAGTCATTGCAGATAGTCCCTTAGGAGGAAGATAAGATATTCCATTTCCGCTCAAATCAAGCAATTTTAACATGTTTCTCTCTGGGAAAGCTGTTGGCACCAATTCCATAATTTGATTTCTAGCTAACCTAAGGTGTTCTAGAGCGACCTGTCCTGAGAAGAGCCCCGTCGGTGTTGTGGTCATATGATTGTAACATAGATCTAAATCGTATAGATCACGTAGATGTCGGAAGACATTAGGGTGTAAGGATGGGATACTATTATGTGATAAGTTCAGTTGTTCCAATTCAGGATTTCCTAGGAACGCTCCTACATCGACTACAGAAATAGAATTTCGGCTAAGATCCAAATATCGAAGAGATGGAAGATTGGATAATAATCGTCCGTCCACTCTTTTAAACCCGTTTTCTGCAAGATCTAAACCTTTTAAACTGGGTAGATTCCACAGTGGACCTTCAAGGAAACTTGTAAGAGAATTATTACGTAATCGCAATTCAATCAGTGCGGGCATTGCTGTGAAGGCTTCTCGCTGAACTCGACGAATCTTATTATTGTTCAAGTGTAGTCTTTCTAAAGTAGGATGCCCTCGCAACGCACCAAAAGGTATTTCTTCAATCCTGTTATCACTGAGATCCAGAAGTCGAAGACGTGGCAAACTATCAGCTAATACTCGAATTTCCCCGATATGGTCCAACTCATTACCAGCCAAAGATACTTCTTCTAGCGCGCGCACAGATACAAATGCTTGCGGGTGTATCCTTAAGATGTCGTTTCTACTTAAGTCCAAACGTAACAAGAAAGGGAGCCGATCGAAAGCTCCACGATGAATTTCATATATTTGGTTATCATTAAGATATAGGAAATTCATCGCTCGGATGTCAACAAAAGAACCTTCTGGAAGTTTCTCTATTAGATTGTGGTCCAGATGAAGAATTGCTAAGTGGGGTAAATCTCTAACAGCACGTCCTACCATACCTGGATCCCAAATTTGGTTATGGGATAATGAAAGTTCTCGAAGCATAGGAAGCATCGTGAAAACTCGAGGATGAATCCATGACACACGAGAACCCGTAAAATTTGCAATGCTTAATTGAGGTAAGTCCGTTAGAAGATTAGCTTCGAGTCTCGTCACTAATGACTTCACAATATGAAGTTGCTCGAGCTTGGGTAAGGCATGAAAGACGCCAGTTGGCAATTTGTCTATTTCACTTCCATCTATACGGATGTAACGTAATTGCGGTAAATTTACAAACTTTGGCATCATTCGTATACCACTTCCTTCTAGTGTAAATGCCTCCAGCAGATTCATATCATCAACGGCATCAAATGGAAAACTTCGTAAACGAGGTTCAACTATATACAATTCTTGTAAAGTGTCTTCGAGACCCGCGAAAGTGTTGGGAGAAATTCTCTCCAGTCCATTGTCTCGTAGCATAAGTCTTGAGATCTTTAGTGGAGTAAAAGCACGTCCTGGTAGAGCAGGAAGATGATTGTTTTCGACGATAACCTCATCAACCCTCGATACGTGTTCAGCAGCTGCTTGTAACCCCTCCATTACCCGTGGCAGATCACTATGACTACACCTGCAAAGATACAAAAAGAAATATAGGTAAACATACAATGGAGGGATTTGGCATGAAAGGTATAAATTTAAATTCATTTGTACTACTCACATTCCTAAATATAGAACGGATTAAAATGGTCACATCTGGGTTGATAGGATATAAATTATTAATTCTTTCTGAGTTGGAGATGAGTCTACACCAACAAGAGAACAGACGAAGAAAGATACATTAGATTATACAGAGAACTGTCGATTATCCTATGGTGACTTATTCGTTTTGAAGATTAATCAGGGAGGAATTCAAATATCAAGTTTTATTAATATTGCATAAAGTGCATTTGGCTCAAAAGAACACAGAACATATTTCATTATTTCTACCGTGTTATGAAATGTCAATGAATTTTCAATATGTTTAAACTTGCTGAACTATGCAGTCTTATAATTAAAGTTACTTGTTAAGTGCGGGAAAGATGTATTTTAAAGTTTCGCTGATTATTCGCGGCCGCGCTGCCAGTTATTACCACGGACAACCAGAAGTTTGTCGTGCATTTCTTTATCTATGAAATTAAAGAAATGATACTTCTAGAATATACAATATAGAGTAGGTTTAGAAGAGATGTGCCCTGGTGCAGAACTACAAGATAGTATATGTAGTTCTAGTGCCCCCAGTGGATAAGTTGTTTTGCTCGTCGCCATTTAATCGAGGGTTATCGAGTTCGATCTCTGTGAAACACATTGACGTCCTGTTTTAAGGATGCAATTTCCATTGGATTGAAGGCAATGACAAACCATCATCGGCACCCTTGCCAAAGGACCTTAGTGTCATAGGGCTTTTCCTACTCATCATCAGTAGATAGCACTAAAAAAATTTTGAAACAATGAGTTGCAAGTATAGTCTATAATGTACAGTGTGAATCAAAACTGCATAATCTTTAATAAAAGATAGGGAACACCACGACAAATCGAAATGAATAAAAGCATGTGTAAACAATGTGATTATTTACCGGTAATAGTAATTCCTGTGTTAGAGCATCTGAAAGATTTCCGTCCCCTGACCATCTAGATCGCCTGATTTAAAATTTAACATGTATCGATTTCTTCCTGTAGGTACATATGACTAATCTTATGTACGAGACTGCCATTGACTCAGATGAAGATCTCATCGCAATAATTCGTTCGCCGCAGTAATTGTTCACAACATGTAGGGAATCTTTCAAAATGTAAGAGAATAGGTCCTTTAGTGCTGTAATGAATGCTTTGCTGTTACCGGCCGCACCTTCTTTAAATAAACACGTCCTTGGCTTTTGCTCTCATTGATTTAAGTTTATCTTAGTGTTCTCTGTCTCCCCTCTAACCAGTTGTAACTCCACCAAGTAAAACATTCTATCACCGAAAAGTTGCCGTCAGCCCACATCCATCCATAGAGAAAACAATTTGTGAAGGCATTACAAGAAGAAAGCAGCACTTCTTTCAGTAGCATCTTCTTCCAGATGTAACCAATTGACTAGCAGAGAGACACTGTGATGCGAGAGGAGACGGAAAACCACCACATTATTTCCCTAATTTCTAGGCACAATACATTTCGGAGCTAAACTATCCCTCGTTCGGTTCTCCGGAAGGGGGGGGGGAGTGCCTTGAGGAAGATTATTGTGCAAGAGAAGAAACAGGATCGAGTCGAAGAAAGGAACAACAGAAAGATGACAATATTAAAGTTCAGTGTATGGAACATCCAGAATGTTCAGAAGACAACAAAATTTAAAATGTAGTAGGATTATGTGAAGTAATATGGAAAGGAACTGGTGAAATTCGAGATGGAAAGTATAGGATCTCTATTTGAGACCAGAAAGACATGGAAAAAGTGGAGTATTCAAAATGCTTAAAAGAAAACGGTTTGAAAGTAGACTACACTAATCAGCGCATGTTGATGGTAAGATCAGAATGAACAAGTGAAGATCTGCATGCCCACAAACTAAATACCCGGAAGAGTGGGCTGAATTAAACTACGAACATCTGAAGCAGTTGATTCAGGGAGAAAAGAAGGGAGCATGTATCGTAGTGGTAAATGGCTGGAATGCAATAGTAGGTGAAGGTCAAGATGAAAAAAACGTACGAAAGAGCGGACTAGGAAAGGGAAGAACCATGAGGCTAGAGATTGGTTGACTTCTGTAACCAATACTCAGTAATGGTCGGAAAAAGGTGGTATAAACATAGTAAAAGAAGATATATCTGGGCACGCCACGATGGGAAAGGTATCAGAATTGTTTGAAGAATGGAAAATCTCTTCCTGAAGCTGACATTCATTCTGCTGACTACAGTCTAGTCCTTGGAAAAGTGGATATCAAGGTAAAGAAATATAGATAGATGAAATAAAGAAATGAGGATGTTCGAACTGGAGAAGTTAGAAAACAAGAAAATGAAACAAATTTGTCGATAAGTTCGAAGAAAAATCCTGAAATTTGATAACAACAGTGAATCTGTAGAGAAATACGGACAGTGGGATTATTTGGAGCACTATTTACTTAATGTGAAGTATTAGGATATCATGAAGAAAAAATAAATAAAAAAGAATGGGTTACATAAGAAATGTTGAATACAACGAAAGAAGAAAATTGAAGCGGATGGACACAGAAGAAGGTAAAAAGTTGTACATGAACTAAATAATGAACTTCAGAGAGAAACAGATAAAAGAAGAGAAATATCGATGAGAAATGCAATAAAATATGACATTTTGAAAGAACTGATGTGATCTGAGGTTACACGGAACCAAAAATGATTGAGTTAGGAAGAAACGGAAGCAAATCAGTCTGGTTATTAGAGGAGAGGAGAACATGGTGCGCTCACTACACTGTTCTACAAATTCTGAGCGATTGAATGGTATGGTTAACTAGTCACACGCTCTTTATGTTTTCGGGGTCGCTGGGCATGAAAATGATGCTTAAATTCATTGGTTAGCTCTTCGACATAAAGGCACTATCACTGTTACATGTACAAATAGGTATGGATAGGAA
The DNA here is from genome assembly GCA_022664845.1 of Lepisma saccharinum. Classification (NCBI taxonomy): domain Eukaryota; kingdom Metazoa; phylum Arthropoda; class Insecta; order Zygentoma; family Lepismatidae; genus Lepisma; species Lepisma saccharinum. Next base: position 22,182 of record JAGDQP010024082.1, on the reverse strand, counting down.
ATTATGTACCATAATTCCTTAGTTTTGATTGTGGCATTCTGTGTCTGGAACATACCTGTCCTTCATCAAAAAATAATTACCTAGTATGGCAACACTTCATTTCCCTTTGTATTTGAGCTCCATTACCGAAATATGTTGATGGTAGCGCTCACAATGTTCATCCCTCATTCCACCACAATTTGTAGAAAAAATCCAGGCGTGTAAACAAATATGCATATTCAGCGACATGTTACAGCCTAGCTGGTCACGAATCCATCAGACTGTGTAAAAGTTTTTTTTAAAGTTTCAACTTTGAAATTTCCCAGAGAGCAATTCGTAACCAATTTAAAGGGTACAATGCTGCTTTTTCCTTCCCGCTTAACACTGCTTCAAATCGGTGGTCTTTAAAAAGTTGCCTGATTTATGGATCAATAAACATACCTGCTTTCACTTTTTCAAAACTGAACCTGGGGAATTTTTCACGTAAGAAGGCGAATGCAAGACCCTTCAGATCCAAAGCATTCACAAAATTTTTCAAACGATCGAATTAAGTATGTACTTAGGGAGCTTAACCTTCTGTGTCCTTATGACTGAAGGAGTCTTTGTTTGGCAAGTACTCCACGTCTTTTGAAGTTGATGGTTACTGCTCTTTGCTGTTGAAGAAAAACTGTCTTTTATCTTTAGACATAGAAAAAGTGCCCGAAGTTTTGGGAACAAGAAGTCCGTCACCATGAGGAACATACCGAATTGCTGATGGTATATTAGGGTACATAAATTCTTATTTTTCTTCATGAACAAAGCTTTTCCTAGTGGTGATCACCATACAGAAGTAACAGCCAGTATACTCTGATTGTTAAGCTCCCTCCAAACCATGGGCACTCCAAACGGCATACTACGTTTATCCATTTATCCAACCTTTGAATTTCGATGAACACGAACTGAAGCACGTGCTCATTTTGTGATAGTCTCCTACCTTAAACCGAAATACAGGAAATATACTATTTTTTATAGTTAAAGTCTTCAAGCATACGTCACTTCTCCGCAAATACAGCAAAAGTGATCCGGATTATTTACATACTTCCGAGATATTTTGATAGAATGCTACGCAAGCCATGAAAGTAAAATACCTGTATGTATAAAACTATCACGGCAGAGTTCTTATCAAAGAACTTGGGAACACAATCTACGACACGACCACTTTTGTACAACATTTCTTATCAAGGCAAAATTCTCAACAATTACACTGTTTATGTTGAAGATTGATCATGTGATTTAATCGTTTTATCAAACTTAAGGCGTCCACTAACATTGTTGCCAACTGTTAAAGATGGAGACCTAATATTTTGTGGGAAAAACGGTAATTTCAGGTCATGTCTGTAAATTGTAAACTAAATCTAAACGGAAATTGTCAATGACATTTTCGAATTCAGCGGCCACGAATTAGTAAAGATTAAGCTAGCCTCGTTTCTATAACAATTTTTGTATTGAACAGTGTTATTGATTGACTATCTGAGTCAAAGGCCATACTTAAATTGAAAATTCATTAGTGATCAGAGAGGAATGTTAAATTAGTGATGAGAGAAATATATACAGATGTATGAAATTCAAACATCCAGATATATTTTTAAATACAGAAGAAGAATCAAATGTAAGTGAAGAGGATAAACGGTCAAAATACTCTATCAATGAAAATAATTTGAGAAGGCTCTAAATTAGGTGAGAAATTGTAAAGCAATGGTTGTGGATGGAATTCCCATTGCATTGATTAAAAACGTATGAGAGAAAGGTAGAAAGGAAGCGTAACCAAATTTACTAATCAGGAGAAAGGTCAATGAATTTTTTAAAAAGAATAATAATTTCGTTGAAAAAGGAAGAATGGATCTGTGAAGATTAACGTACCATCAGCTAGACTGCATAGTCAATGAAGATCCTTCCACGAATACTGAATACTTCGAATACTTCTACGAATACAGTAGGGCGAATGCATCAACTGAAGAGGAACAATTTTGATTTCAAAGAGAGAAGGGAACAAAGGACGCTATTGATGTGTTAAGAACAACTGGAGAGCGATACGTAAGAGAAAGGATGTAGTATTTGTTGATTTTGAATGGAAAGTTCGATGACTTATAAGGAAACCTATTTAAATCAGATATGGGGTAGAAGAAGAAGAAAACTTATAGTATGGAACACCAATAGGTCGAGGAGAAAGTCAGGGATGTTCTCTCTCGCCCACTTTATTTAATTTAGAACAAATTGATACTGGAAAAGGAATTACTATCGGGAAAAGGAAAATCAAATTAATTAGGTTTCTAGATGATGTAGTTCTTGCAGAGAGAGAGACATCATCTAAGGAAATTTTAAGATAGCTACAAAGACAGTGAGTAACATGGAATGAAGGTGAATGAAAGAAAACGAAACGGATGGTAACTAGAAGAAATGGAACCACAGCAAACATCAAAATTGGAAGAGAGAGAGAGAGAGAGTAGAACAAGCATGAAGTATCAAGAATCTGGGAAGTATTGCAAATGAAGAAATGAACTGTAGAAAAGAAATAAAGGAGAGAATAGCGATGGTGAAAAACGCTTCGAGAAGTACACGCAAGGAAAATAATCTTTCCTGTGAGCTGATGAGCAAAGAATTGGGAAAAGATTGATTCAGTGTTTTGTAAGAAATATTGTGTTATATGGAAAATTGGGAACGACAGAGTGAGGAAAGAAAATAGGAGACCTTTGAAATGAGCACATGGAGGAGAATGAGAAAGGTCATATAGAAAAAAAAAAAAGATGCGTAATAAGAAAGTGCTGAAGAGAGTACGCTAGAGGCGAACTATAATGTAAACAATAAAGAGAACAGAAACTGATTGAGATATTGGCTGCATAGACAGTGCATATTAAAGGACACCTATAGTGCTGTTACTGCCCATATAATAAATTTTACCCTTATCCTTACTAAATGACGCAATCGATGGAGCGAAAAGAATAAGAAGTAACCCGTTGACGGTTTTATAGAGGAATCATCTTACACTAACAAGGTACATTCGCCAATTATCTCGTCGGGATTTGTTTAAAATTGATTAAAATGCAAAGTTCTTCGCGGCTCAATGTGTATTGTACTAATTTCAGCGGCCCATACCGATGATTTGCATATTTATGAGTTTTCATATATCCGGAATGCTATCGTAAACTACTATTGCGCTTGGGCACAAAATTGCTTTTATTTTCTTTTAGATAGAATTGGACATGAATGGGCATATGCAAGACAAATTGGATCAAAAACTACTATGACATGTTACACACACCGTCCGCCATATTGGATTCAAGTTATTTTTTTTCAACTGAGAATACGTGCAAGTGATACATATAAATTCATGTAAAGTCTTCGCAGAAATTCACTGTGTACTTAGTTTGACCGTATCTTGAACCGTTTTGAAGTTATTGAATGTTAAATGTCAGGCACTTTATTAATATTGAACAAAATGTAAAGTTCTGTGGGGCCTAGTTTGTAGCTGCTCATAGCGATAATAATATATGCTTGTAAGACTTGATGAACCAATCCTGTACGCATAAATATACACGACAGTAAGCACACTGAATGAATGATGCATTTGTGCAGTTGGGAGATGAGCAACTCGAATCTTCAGTTTGTCAGAGAATATTGTCAGGAGCAACAAAGCAATCACAATTAACGGGAATACAGCTTTTTGTCAAGCATGGCTAATCTTTCGTTGAATATTGGAGCACTGAAGTGATTATGGATAAGTGCGTGAAAATTGATAATAGCATTATGACTCTGGATGTCTATATCAATATTATTTAGCAAAACTCACTCACAAAATCGTTTGCAAACCTTTTCCATTGACGGAAAAGTATACATCTAAATGTTGGCCCAGCGACGTTGCACCAAGCGGAACGGTTGCTATTTTAACACGGTTTTATTAACTCGCTTTCTAGTCTGTCTGTTCGGTACAAATTAACTCGCTTTTTTGTCTGTCTGTTCGGTACAAATTTTGCAATCGATTTTTAACTCACTTCCCATCATCCGATTTCTTTGAAACTTTGTAAACTTGCTTGCTTCAGATGACAATACAATATTCAATCATTAGATGTACGGCAGAATAATCCAGTTAACTGTAATTAATTAATTAAATAATTAGAAATTATCCTTAAATGTACGCAACGCCGCATCTATTGTGTGAAGTTTTGGTTGCCTATCTCGCAGGGATTTTAATATTCATCTATTATACAGAAAAAAAATCAACATTGGGAGAGAGACAATTATCCCGCCATTGTTAAAGAACATTCTTATCCCCTTTGCCAGATTTAGATCACGTTACATATACGTTTGAAGGTCGAATCAGTTGCTGTTGCACAATGGGACCAAAGGCATCACTTGGTTCACGCAAGACAATAAGAAGAGGGGAAAGTACGAGCTGCCTTCCATGGAGACAATGGACTGAATTGTATATGAACGCGATATTCCAGACGCTGATTTTACTCCCACAAGGGTGTCTCATCCATGTTAGATAGTGTTGTGAATGTCATAATTAAGTCCAGATTGGTCAGTATTTACAATTTGAGCTGAAGCATACTTTGGGGTTTGTCGGTGAATTCAATACCAAATGCGATCGCAGAATTCTGAATCTCTTCTTCTGACTGAGTAGATATGTTTGTACGTCATATATATTATTGTAATTTCTGACAATTTTCCGATACTCATTAAACTTTTACATCGTATGTCAGTGTGCACCCGTTCTATGCTTGAGATTTTTACCAACTATTTTCAAGCCTTTCAATGCTTACGTTATCACCCATTTTCAAAAACTTTTAGTACCTATATAATCGGGTTCTATCCATAATAAACTGAATGCTGGAGAGGTATATCTGCATGTATTTCTTCTTGAGATGAGTAAAAAGTAGTTGGTGGCGAAATTCATTGCTCAAACCAAGAAGCACACGCCTCATGAGCAATGTATGGAACTTCCGGTACGAAAAAAAAACTTTCTTTACGAATTCTTTCTTTTTACTTGGTCGTGCGGCGGCGTGCCTCATTATAGAAATAGCAACATTTTTCTTACCACATTACGAAGCAAACAAAAAAATAAAAAATAAATAAAAAAAGCGGAACAGTATTATTTTAGTAGTTTCTTCTTGTTGCATGGATAGTGATGCAAATGTGGTCAACGGCCTTGTTTGTTGTGCTTACACATTACACACGCGTGCATGCGTAATGAACAAGGAGAAAAAAATGCAGATACATGCGTAGACCTTTGAAATGTAAGAAGATTGTGAATAGAGCAGATTTAGACAAAATCCACACAGCAGACGTTTCAGAAATGTTTAGTTACTCCTTATTGTCCGAAAGTAGTAAACAAAGAATATGTGATGCAAATATTGGAGTATAAAATTTCTGAATAGAACTTTTAAAATGCATAAAAGAGCAAGGGTGGCCATTTTGCTTGCTGGAAACGAAACGAATTGCGAATGCGAGTTTTTTATTCAATAGATCTCAAAGTAGAATTTCTTACCATATCTGCATATCATCACCCCTCAACCTGCATCGACATGGCAAAATGTCGTGTTCGGGGGGACATGATCTCCCATCCTCCCCCTGGGCCGCCACCGTCGCTGCCAACAGCAGCAACAGCCACAGACGCCCGCATTCGTTCGGCTTCATCACGTCGCCATTTTCTTCCTGCAAAGGAAAAGAAAACAATTGAGAATATAGCCTATCTATCTTTGATAATCATTGTACACAAAAGAAAACAACATGGTATCACTTTAATATAAGAGGTAAAATCTTGAATGTAAAATTTGCTTAATTTCCTTTTTCTTTATCTGCGTATTTTACAACTTACATTTGAGCCAATACATTTCACTCCGATATCTAAAATAGGCCTAATATCGCGGTCTGTTTGACAAAATGCTCGCGTTGTTTGAATAATTTCAAGTTAGAGTCATCACGTGAAAGTTTTTCACGCTATCATACTACATTGAACTATGGTCAAGATTTCTGTCCTTAACTTCTTGTCTTTATTTGAGACAGAAAGCTTGAATGTAATTTTGAACAGCACTTGCTTACTTCTCTTAATTCCATCCTGACTTGACGAAATAGAAATTGTTTGTATTTAGAGACCAGCTTTGTATCAACTTCCAATCAGAAATCTATATTTTGCCGAGATCAATTTTATGCTATTATCACTACGGAAATATAATAGTTCTTGCAAGATGATAAGCATTTCTGACAGCTTCTGTTCAAGTCAGGATTCGAAAACGAAAAATACAGGATGTCCCTGAAATAATGGTGCCAACTCTGAGAGGTAATTATTTACGTCAAAACAGAAAAAAGAAGTTCCTCTGAAGAAATTCAAAATTTTGCCTAGTTTCGGAAATACATGCGCTCAAAGCCACAGTGCAATAATTACAAATGACGTCATAAATCGACACATAATGTCGTAAGCAGTGTCGGTTAAACAAATCAGAATCGAAGTAGTACCCGATACATCTATTTAAGCATTGTTTTTGATTGACGGAGTGCCGCATAGATAGATTTCGCAACCCAAGAATTTCATTGTCGAGGAATTAAATGGTTTAATATGGCAAGTATTGAAATCATTAACCAGTTATAAACATAACTTAAATGAGTGTATCAGGCACTACTTCGCGCGTAATTTGCTAAGCCGACACCGCTTACGCTATTACTTGTCGAGATATGACGTCATTTGTGACGATGCTGTCGTGACTTTGAGCACCTGTAGCTCCGAAACTAAGCAGATTTCGTAGTTTCTTCAAAGAAACCTTTTTTCTTTGTTTCATCACCGCCCGAAGTTTGCACCATTGTTTCAGGGACACACAAAAGTTTCAGAATGAAATTGCTTTCTCAGTTGAAGACTGAATAGCTTAGGGTTATTCGGAAATAAATCTCCGGTAAGAAGTAAAGAGATAAACAAGAGCAACACAAGAATGTCCAGATATACAAAAGTTTGCATTCATGCACTTGTCTAAATGGAGCATCCATGTTTGTATACCCTCCTGAAAGTTAAGCCTTATCATGGACATGAGTTCGTTCTTCTCGAAACCTTCTAGACCTTTCCTGTACAGAACAGACTTGCATAAACTCATTTCCGTACACAACACACACTTTGCGCGTCAAATCTATGAGCTTGAAGGAATCTATGAGAGAGCGAGCTTCGCACACGTGGGATCCGCGATCTCACTAGCCATGTTGAATATAGAAGAGCTGAACACGACCGAAATTAATGGGAGAGTATATGGTCTGTACGGAAATTACTTCATGAGAGTCTGTTCTGTACAGGAAAGGTCTAAAAGGTTTCGAGCAGAACGAACTCATGTTCAACACTTCATATATATGTGTTGAAGTTATGCATTTCCCATTCACGTTTATATAAAAGGTTGAGCTGAAGATAATTTAAATGTTAGATTAAAGTTATTCATGAAGGTGACGTGTTAATTAATTGCTCTTATCCCTGCCAAATGCGAATATTATATAAATACAGGGTGACCCAAAGCAAACTCCCCATCCTGTTAATTTCGTAAACAAATTATTTCCAAGAGGAATCCCGACACACACCTCTTTTAATTTAAGGGAGAATGTACCATCGTGGTCAAGCATTGCATACTGTCCCATTTTATTGTGGTCTAGTGGCAAAAAGTGAAATTTTGTTAAAATACAACATGGGTCAAGTGACAAATTATGTTAATGGCCTGAGTGGAAGTTAGTGGCCAGGGCTTTAGTTGTGGTACCAACTCAACATTCGACTTGTGAAATTGATTCAAACTCTGGAAAATTTTAGACACGATGTTTGGAAGCGGGCTTCGACCCCACGTGATTTCCCTTTGCAACGCACAAAGCTGATCTGAAATTTGCGGCATTAACGTATTCATCACAGGCGTTGGGTGCTATTGGATCACAAAACGTAAGATAGCACGTTTAAATTTATCACGGTGATGTTCCTAGGAGTTCTTTTATACTAATGATGGCAGTTGGAGCTCTCATAACTTTAAATAGTGTAAAATATTTCCTTACCTACCAAGTTTCACTTTATAATATTTGAGAGTTGAAAACGCAATTTCTCGCAAAGTTGTCAAAGAAACTAGTAAATGATCGCATGCTTTTGTAAATAGAACCTAAAGACCATCGACATGATATGTCGCTTGACCCATGTTGTATTTGAACAAAATTTAACTTTTTGCCACTAGACCACAATAAAAGGGACAGATGCAATGCTTGAAGAGAATAGCACATTCTCCCTTAAATTAAAAAGGGCGTGTTTCGGTATCCATCCTGGAAATCATTTGTTTACGAAATTAACAAGATGGGAAGTTTGCTTTGGGTCACCCTGTATTTATATAATATTCGCATTTGGCAGGGATCAGAGTAAGCAATTAACACGACACCTTCATGAATAACTTTAACCTAACATTTAAATTGTCTTCAGCTCAACCTTTTACATACAAGTGAATGGGGAATGCATAAACTTCAACAAATATCTACGAAATGTTGCCACCTTTCAGGTATTCAGAACAAGATTTCGAAAACTTTGAAGTCCTGTAACTTGTGTTCCGTCTAACTCCGAAACGTAGTACTACGGAGAGTTCATTTGAACACATCATTAGCGCACTGTGGAAGTTTCATGCTGATTTTGGTGTCTCACAATTTCCTTGTTAGAAGTAGTGAAAAGTTTGACAGAACATGAAAGTAAGATAAACCTGAATTGTTTCATAATTTAAGAGAACTGCTAGTAAAATTACCAAAGTGGCTAACTAATTTTTTGTACAAGAAAGTAGACTATTGTTTCTAGTGGATGGGTTTAGCCTAGATGACACATTGTTAAACTAAGTTTGTTTTCAAATATAATGAAAATTATCGTCATTTATCTTTTGTTATTACCGTTTGATGCTCAAATACATTCTCTGAGAGTCTTAAACAAAAGTATATTAACACACTGTCATTATTTGTTTGATGGAAAAGAGTTTGTTTAAGAGATGGCCACAGCCCACCTGGAATTCTTTAGGAGGACTTGGTTGAACAAAACGAGAATGGCATGCGATATGATGAAATGGGGAAGAAGATGAAGGTGAGAGTTCAGAGAAAAAAAGTGATAATACTGGATATTTAGGTACTGAAAATTTTGAAAATACGCAGGCAAAAAGCACTAAGATCTCCAGGAAAGACACTAAAAATTACAAATAAACGGCCATAAATATAAGAAGAATTGACGAGTACAGGGGGAGATGGGGTGGATATCCATGAAAGGTGATTTCTCGTAAAACGCATTTTAAATTCTAACTTTCCCAATGTGTTTAATATTCTAAAAAAATGCTAAAACTTTTAGACTATTTGTGCTTTTGGATTGCAACATACCGCACCTAACTGTTAGCTGTCTTTGTGTGTTGTTACGCTTGTCGAGTGCAAACTATATATTTTTTTTAATGAAGATCCTCTTCTTTTCCTGCACTCTTCAATTGAACATGCAAAACTTTGAAAACCAATTTGCGAAAAATGGAAAACCTTTTCTCGAATTCCGCTTTAAAAAATCATGTAAAGTGCCATAATAGATCTACAGGGATATGTATTGTATGGATATGTAATATATAAAGAAATATTTGAGAGGATATGAAATGTGCCATAATACCTTTTCACAATGTGATATATTTTAGTATAAAAGGGAAGGGTGTAGAGAACTGATCCACCCTATGGAGTACTGACTTTAGGTTAGGAAAGTTAGGTTAGTTTTCGTTAGAAATAGGAAAACAACGTTACTGATTACAAGGAGTGCTATTTATTCTCATCGACTCCCTTGTTCGTGACAAAAGCAATACTTCTTAATCCTATAGGATAGGGTGGACCAGTTATCTACTCCCATGTCGTATAAAACAACACCAGATATTTCATATATGAAGATATCCTTCTGTCGAATGGAACCATTGTTTTAAATTCTTCAATAACATCTTCAAACTTAGTGTTGAGCGCAATTGTGTGGCAATTGTGTGTTTCAATGCAAGGTAATAATATAGTATTGCATCTATTGTGAAGCATGACTTATCTCACAAGGGACCATTACGATTTTGTGAATTTTATTTCTGAAAATGCTTAGCACCATTCGATAGGGCATCAAAAGCAACTCGGAAAACAATAATTTTTATCTGCGGAACCAAAATAGGGATGGGGGAAAAACGACATCGAAGTTCGGGAAAAAATGCCTCCGCGTGGGCACGACAAAAATGTAACTAAGACCATGGACCACGAAGATTTCTAGGCTTATTTTCTGTTTCGCGATCAGGCTGGGACGGGATAGAAAAGAAGCTGTGGGCAGGGACTAGTTTGAAGTCTCATAGCAGAGATGCAGCAGTCAGCAAGAAACCGAATTCAATGGCTGAAAATGCATAGTGTACCATTATACCACTTGATAGAACAACCAAAGAATTGTGAAAAGGAAAACACACAATTATCTGTACAAAACACTTTCTTGTGGTAAGCAACATTTTTATACGCGGCCACTTTTTACTTTTGCTTTTAAGTATCTGTTTCAAGGTTTCTTTAGGTGCTCTTCCAAAGGCCATCTAGTTCATGTCCTTGTTGATTACAATACCTTCAGTGGATGGGAAGAAAGATTTTTTTAACTTTGATGCCATTTCTCTTTAGATTCCGCAGATAAAAATTCCTGTTTCCTGGGTTTCTTTGGATGCCTTATCGAATGATTGTAAGCATTTTCAGAAATCAGATTCTCAAAATCGTAATGGTCCCTTGTCAGCTTTGAGTTGACATAATTCATCTTAGAAAATCGCCTCTCACATAAGCAGTTTGTCCAAGGAACCATTCAAAAATTTCTGCCTAATTTGTTAATTTTTTATGAGATGTTGATGTGAAGAAAAAAAATCGAGATCAGTACCGGAGGTGATCAATACTTTTAAGTGAAATGGGATCGTAACTGAAATATATGACCCTTGTGTGTGTGTACGAAACAGAGAGAGAGAGAGAGAGAGAGAGAAGGATATAAAATGTATGTGTTTGTGTGCAACCTCCCGTAACTTTTAGTGTTACAGTCTCTGATCTTGTGTAGGTCCCCGTTACGATGGCATTGTACTGTACCAACACACTAGGAAGGGAGGATAATATTTTGTTTTCTGAGAAGAAACACTCTAAGCACTTGTAAAGTTACTGGCAGCGAGCGAGACGAAAAGAACCGAAATTGAAACTAATTTCATTTCACTTTCTCCTCCTAAGAATGTGTTGTTCTCTGGTAGAAAGTGTCCACTTGATACAATTTCTCCATCCAGATGTTCTTTAAATAAAGATATCTTTCTTAAATAAAAGATATTACATTCTTATACACGATTGAGAAAAGAGTTACTGGTAATATTTTTTACCTCGTACGTACACTCTAAATAGTTGTAGTTCCTGAGCATTTAAGAAAAAAACACGCAAAAATAATTTAATATCTATTCTAGCATTATTAGGGAGTCACACAATAATAATAATAATAATTAGCTGTATAACTTGTGCTATATAGACCTCGTTGTTGTTCATAGAACATAAATATACCAATAAATTAAATTAAATTATTTCGTACTAATTGTGATTGTTATATTCAATTATTCTCTAAGAATATGAATTGTTCCTGTGCAACGAAACGGGATCCAAAATACAAAGATGATTATACCCAACTTACTACAGATCAGATCTTAATCTTTTAGTATAACTTTTGAAATCATATGATTATTAAGCTTTTTAATTAAAATCTTTGAGATTAAACACACAATCCATTTTTAACAAGCAATTAACAAGCCTTTTACAAGTTCTTGATCACCGTATTTTGCATCGCATCGCAGGAGACAAGTTTACTGTATATTGTACACTGATTTAGCTCAAGCGTTTGATACAATAAATCTCTGTTCTTAGAAAAAAATCATGTTTGGGTATCTCTCCTACACTTAACTCATGTCAAAGGTATCCTTACTACCAAACCTTTTAATGTTAAGATTATTCATGATGCCTTATTAAAGCAAGCTATATGCTTAAAGGTATTCCTCACAGCTCAGTTCTGGGACCTTTAATATTTTTTAAATAATAATATACCCAATGCCCAGCAATTTTGGTACTTTGAAACACTACTATATGTAGACACTGATAAGTTACTCAAGCAAGTAAAATATAATTATAATTATAAAATACTATAAAAACATTTAGATTACACTGAGAAAATAGCCACACATTAATTGATTCTAACTGTAATGCTATTTATCGTAGTTGGTACTATCTTTTGTAAATAATAAAGTAGTTCGTTATGACAACATTAATATTTCTGTTAATCTTTTGGATTTTTTTATAAAAGGTTATTTAAAACACGTAGCGTAAACGGATTGTAATTTCTGTAAATGCTTGTTTCTGTTACATTTACTGAGACATCAATATCACTCGTTTGTATAGTTCTCGGCAGTTGTGCTCGTGAGCGACGATGTTTTGAGCATTTTTCAGCATATTCGAAGGTATGAAAATTAATTCATTTTCACAAATCTCTACCTCGGAGGTAAACTACACTGTCACTTTCTTACCAAACAGACCTCAGTGCATAATTTTGTAAATTAGAGCACTTCCTGGAGGTATACACAACTATGTTATTGATTGTTTTATAGAAGAATTGGCAATTGATAAAACAAAGCTATGTTGCAAAAATGTGAAAGAGCGTGCTCAAATCGACCAATCTAAACTACGCTCGAGTTTTGCGAATAGTTACCTCCGCGGTACAGATATTATTGCTCGATACAAGGTAGTTATGATTCCACAATCTCCAGGCTAATGCATAGCACAACTTGAATTACCGTTGTATTTAACAATTCAAGTAGACTATTTTAACATAAATTTAGGGACAAGACAGGCAGTATGGCCTAAGCCCGTCACATGTCTGAGAGATGATGTCCTTCTACAACCACGGAGTGGGAAATGGGAAAGTATCGACCAGAGTTTTATTCTAAGCATTCACCAGAACTCTTTGAGGAACAACCTGGAAAATTTCAGTCAGCGTGGTCGGCACCGTGACTTAAACCTGCGTCTCCCCAATGCCAATCCGAAATCCGCGTCAGTAAAGGCTAACCCAGTGGAGCTGGGTAGCAAGTCATCTTCGCTCTTATATCATTCCCATTTTAAATGCATTTATATCTGGCACATAACTCGAAGTGACTTCTCTTTACCAAAAGTTTCCTCAGGAAAATAAAGCAATTATGATTTGCCATTGCCTCTACTGGATGAAGACGTCATAAAGGGCAGTTCTACAGTTTGAAGAGGATACGAAAACACGATGTTCAATCTGCTCATATTAGGTAGTGCTCTGAAACGGGATCACGGGTCGAGTTAAGTCGAACTCACTCAGTCAATTGTGTCAGGTCAAGTCGTGTTTAACCTTCCCGGTCAGATCCGTTGAAAACACTACTACGGAGAACACCGAAACCGTTTAGTTAAAGGATGAGGAACGAAACTACCCATCAGCCGGTGCCACTTACACAATGAAGGATTCGTAAATTAATTGTCAAGTGACGAAATGCCGATTGTCAAGTATCGTTCGCCGACCGTGGTAGCCGCGCGGTCTGTGGCATCAGGCCAGCGATTTCAAGGTTCCGGTTCGAATCCCGGCAGGGACATGGATTTATGTGGATTTTAGAAACTTAACAGATAATGGACTCGAGACGGGCCGAAGTCATTAGTTACTAAAATGGCCCCAAAATTTCAAAGTTTGTTTCAGGTATCGTTCATTTGTCGTCTCGAAGTCACAGCTAATAATATGTGAAACCGAATATTTTTCACACTTTCAAATTCAGGAATTTATTCTCCATCATTTCCATTTTCATTTCCGTACGATAATCCTAAGCAATATAAACTCATCCTCTCCAAACAACAAAGTTATAGTAATAGATATCAAACGAGCTCTACAAGGTACCGAACACGTACTGCTCTGGATCGAGCCGCCGTAGCTCAGTAGTAGAGCGTTGATGTAGCGTTCAGGATGTCGTGGGTTCGATCTCAGTGGCCGACCATCTTGACTGAGAATTTTCCAGGTTTTTTCCTCAGTCACACCATGCAAATGCCGGAATGGCACCTTCAACATAAGCCCTGGAAGACACCATCCCGAATCATTTCCCTTCCCCTATCCCGGCCTGAGCCTTAGATGCCTAAAGGTAATAAAAAAATTAAATTCACGTTCTGCTCTGGGAGCAGATTATGGAATTAGAGGAAGAGGAGAATTCTTGTTGGCCTTATACACAAACTTTCGCTTTTATAGAACACCGGCTCAAGGCTCTTACATGGAGCGATATCATTTAGGTGCAACATTTCTACTGTGCTTTAACGAAATGATCAGATAGCAATTTTTTTTTGATGTGTGTTGTATATAACAGGTTTTCTATTAAATTGTTTTCATTATATGCATTTCGTTGGGCACTCCGCAATAAAATGAATATATAATAATTTGGACTACATCTCTAAAATAAAGAGCAACAAAATTGAAAATGTTGAGAGAAAATTCGTAAGTTTGTCTTAGTATCTTCCTTAATTATATCAGTGTTATGTTATGATATCACCTGAAATTATATTATGTTATGATAGATTATTTGTTGAAGTGTTTAGCTCAATAACGTTATTACACAGGGGAAAACAGAATGATATTTTATACATCTACAATCTGTTAGAACATAAATTTAGCTCTCAGTACCTGGAGCACAACATCAGTATCATCATCATCATATCATCATATTCAGCCATTTTCTATCCACCGCTGGATGAAGGCCTCCCCCTTTTCTTTCCACATATCTCGGTCTGCTGCTATTCTCATCCATGTAGCTCCTGAAAAACGCTTGATTTCATCTACCTACCTTGCATTTGGACGTCGTCTCGATCGTTTCTTTTCTCTAGGAATCCATTGTAGTACATTTGTCAAACACCTTCCATCAGTTCGTCTAGCTATGTTGCCGGGCCATCTCCACTTCATCACCTTCGAAATCTTGATTATTATTCTACCTTTGTGTGCGAATCCATTCATTTGTCTTCCTGCCCCTCCTGGTTATTCCTAGCATGCATTTCTCCATTGCTGTTTGTGTGGCTCTTAATCTTTGAGTCGTTTGAGCATAAATTGTCCAAGGTTCACAGCCGTATATCATTACAGGTTAGACACACTGATTATAAACTTTACGCTTGAGACACATTGGTAATTTGCTTTCGAAAATGAAGTTTGCTTTCCAAACGAACTCCACGCCATTTTACATCTTCTATTTATTTCATCAGTGAACTTGGTATTTGATGTTTTGAGCTGGCCTAGATAAACATACTCATCAACTATGCCTATTATCTCTCCGCTAATATACATCAGTATATTGAACAAGAAATCACTATTTTTATTTAAGAGTGCAGGTATTCTGGAGGGCTTTTACTGGTTAGAAAGAAGGACGATCTTTCGTCCGTTTTAAGATACGTTAAGATGATATTTTCGTCGCGTTTTAAAGTTTCTCATGTCCTTGTATGAATCAAAACAAACTTTGAAATATAACACTTTGTGTACTTGCAATCAAGGGCGCCGATCGCGGGGGGGGGGGGGCTTTGGGGGCCCTGGCCCCCCCAAAGTTGAAGTGGGCCCAAATGATAAGGTGAAGTAGGTTCTCCTATTTCTACAGTACATGGTCATTCGTTTTCCCCTTCTACTAAGCTTATCTCCCTTTGGAAAATTTATTTCATCGATAAATTTCTCCCTGAAACTTGTGTGCTACAGTACTTACATAAATTACATCACGTATAATAACCCCTCGACTGACTAGAGGAGTTAATTCGTGCTTTGCTTGTGTTGTTCATCGATAAAGACCATTTAGTAAAAAGAGAAAAGAAAGAATGAAACAAAAAATAACAACGTATTTTCTGACGTTTACCCCTCGGAATGCCAAGATCGGGAAGATCGGGTCAAAAATGACCCATACAGTCAAAATATTATTTTTGTCCATTAGTCACTAATTGGAAGAGTGAAATTCTGTGTACTCCGCATACTTTCAGCAATGTAATCGCTTCATTTGCAAGAATCAGAATACAACAGATGCGGTGTGTTTTACATGTGAGAGTGAAAGAGGAAGGTAGTTTGATTCTGATAGTTTTATATGTCGTACTTTATATGTGTAAATAAGAGACTCATGGTACCTTTATTTTTGTGCAGCCATGAAAACGGTTGTAAGGCTAATACGATGTATTAGTTTTTTCTGTATGTTTCATTATTTTGTAGTATCTACTTGAAAAAATAAAATACAATAAATAAATACAATGCAATAAATAAATGCAATACTGTGCAATAAATACTATACAATGAATACACCCATACTCTAAAATACCTTGATTTTGAACAAGTACTTTATTTCATACGAGAAATATACATGCTTCGAAAATGACTCATCTTGACGTTCCGTGAGATGAAATTATCTTGGCGTTTCGAGGGTTAAGGATCATTCATCGTGATCATATATAAACATAATTTAACAGAAAGAAATATATACAAGAAAAACAAGCGACAAGAACTCACAAAAAAGTAGAAGTAGACTTGCACTTGGAAATATATCCTTCAAACTGCTGTTTGGATGCAATTATTGTTTGCCGTTAATACCGTAGTTTTGAGTTTCTAATACAACATATATATAGGGAAACTACAGTATATACAGCGGGATAAAAGTATTTGGACAAGTTCGACAAAGAGGAAATCAGACTATCACACGTAAAACATGGACCATTTCCAGATCTCTTGCCCTTTTATGATAATTTGGATACCTTAGATAGAATACTTAAGAAATAACTACCACTCAATACACCTGAAAGGTAACAGGGAACGAAAGAGTGGCGACTACGTACATTCATCGCAAAAAAAAAAAGTATTTGCACAACCCAAAACTAATCTCGAAATAAATGTTCTAGGTATCCTTTTGTGTACAAGAGCATTACTTAGTGTATTTAAGCAATCCACACAGTATCAGGCAATCCAAGTTTGTTGGAAAGTCATGCTTTACCGTTGGATACATCATAAAGCAACGTAAACAGAGCAATTATTGCGGAATAGAATCAGTTCTGGCCAACCAAGAAAACTAACTGCCCGGAATGAAACTTAATTCTTCATTCTGTGAATAATACTCAAAGAATTAGTGCTAAAGATTTGATACTTCACTCGCCTAGAATATGTAAGTTAATGTTAGTAATTCATTGAGCAACCCAAAATTCTTTGAAACAATTGGGATTTAGATGTGTATCCAGGGTATGAATACTGCCACTCTATTAGTAATTACACAACCCCAAATCTTAACAGACCCTCCAACATTTTTATCAGTTAAAACAATGTTCTGCTTTCTGAAAGCTCCATTCTTCTTTCGCCACACGTCCTGATATCCATCACTACAATACAAGTTTATCTTAGTCTCATCCTAGAAAAACAATAAATTTTTCCAAATTTCCAGGCACTTATATTGATATTTCTTGGAAAATTGGAACTTCTTTCTGCTTTCTTCTGATATGTATGTTTTGTTTCTGATTACACATCTTCTAAATCCCAATTTTTTTGTTCACATCTACACATTTGTAACATTAACTTGCATATCCTAGGCAAGCCAAGTAACTAAATCTTTGACTCTAATTCTTTGAGTTTTGTTCACAGAATGAAGAATGTAGATTTCATTCCGGGCAGTTAGTTTCCTTAGTTGACCAGAACGAATCCCCAATAATTATTCTGTTTTATTTTTCTTCATGATGTATCTAACGGTAGAGCATGGCTTTCCAACAAGCTTGGCTATGTCTCAGTACCTTTATCTTCCGCACGTAATTTGAAATTAAAGTGAGCAGTTCCAGTGTTGTTCAACTCACTTTGTTCCCCATGCTGCTTCTTTATGCTTGACACGGTGTGGATTGCTAAAATACACCACGAAGAGTGCTCTTGTACACAAAAGAATTCCTAGAACATTTATTTCGAGAGTAGTATGGGGTTGTCCAAATACATTTCTTTGCCATGAATTTACGTAGTTATAACTCTTTCGTTGCCTGTTACCTTGCAGATGTATCGAGTACTAGTTATTTCTATACCATTCTATCTAAGGTATCCAAATTATCATAAGCAGGCATGGGCCACATTTTGCGTGTGATAAGTCGGCTTTTGTTCAACTTGTCCAAATATTTTTTTTCTCACTGTAGGCAAGATAGAAGCTTCTTGAACCATGCCTGTCGAGATTCTAGAACCGAGAATTAGAAAAAAATATATTTGTCAAATAAAGCAGTAGCTCGGCGGAAGCCGGACAGAAAGAGAACCACATTTGAGAAAGCTGGATAACTCCTCTGCATAGACTAACATTAGTTTCTGTTATTTCCTAAGTTTATTTTCTAGTAACAGCAGAAACTTTGTTCTTATTAGTTAGAACTTAATATGCTTTATTGAATTTTTTTAACGTTATACAAACATTGTTAAATTCTGTAATAGCTGGGCCTGGGGAAGCCTTCATAATGACTATATGTATACTATTGTATGTGTTTGGTTTTTTTTATGAATATACAATATTTGGCAAAATCTGAATTTGATTTGTATTACATGTGCCTTCTTAGACCCTCAGCTGGAGACAAAAAACAAGTATCTGAATGGGCCCCCCAAACTTACAGAGAAATCGGCGCCCTTGCTTGCAATCTTCTATTATGTGTTATAACGTCAGTGCCACTTACATCGTCTATGTTAAACATTCTGACTGTTTGATATGGGCATATTGTTAATGTATGTCTGTTCTATATCTATTATAAATTTTTTTGTGAAAGGGTGTTTATAATGAAGCCCGAATATTAGGTTTTGAAATGAAATGAGAACAGTTTCGGTCCTTTCAAAAAATTGAAGTTGGAAAATATAATTTTCATTTTGAGTAATCCCAGCTAAAGTATGTGATGGATACCTCGAGAATGTTTCATATGCTATATATTTGAGTGTCAACTACATTGAATAAAAAAATTACAAACATTTGAAAAATTACTCATTTGAAATGTTAATTATATTCTTCCAAAACGTAAGAAATTGCTTCTTGTGTGTTTATAATATTCCGTCAAATATGGAACAGATTTGTAGCAAATTACTTTAAATATTTGTAATGTGCGGAAAACATGTTAAAAATATGTTTTACCTTGACATAAAGAATGTATGTATTATCTGTTATATACGTAATCCCTACCCTAACACATAGGCCTTGAGAAACTTTGTAAAGTCAGATATCTTAGAAGGACATGGATGATGCAGATATAAGAACAAGGAAACTATTCTTCCTGTGGATGGATAAGACATGGTAGTAGCTATGACATTTCATTCAAACTTAAATTTAACATTACCGTTTGTATGTAACAAGGAAGTGCAAGGAAATATGAATTTAAACATTTCCTGATTGTCCAAGGTATTTAAACATTTACTTACAAGGTACATTCGGCAAGTGTATTGCCGGAATTTGTTTAAAATTGATAAAAATGCAAAGTTCTCCGCGGCCTAATGTGTATTGTGCTAATTTTAGCGGCCCATACTGGTCATTTGCATATTTCTGACCCTTCATATATCCGGAATGCTATCGTAAACTACTATTACGCTCGGGCACAAAATTGCTTTTATTTTCTTTAGAGAGAACAGAACTTGAATGTGGGCATATGTAAAACAAATTGGATCAAGAAGTGCTCTGACACATGTAACACATACCGTACTATTGGATCCGCCATATTGGATTCAAGTTATTTTTTTCAAATGGGAGTAGGTGCAAGTGATACATCAAATTCATGTATTATTTTCGCAGAAATGCACTGGTATGGTTAGTTTGACCTATCTTGAACATTTTTAAACCAAAAACAATAGGCTTCTTCTCGACGCCAACATAAATCTGTGTACCAAATTTCAACTGAATCTGTAAAGTTGTATGAGTTATCGTTGACGAAAGATTCTGTGGACATACATCCATACAGACAGACGGATAATCAAATTCTTTATTGTTCGTAACATTAGAAATATATGCACACACAAACGTCAATACGGCAATGAAATTTCCTTATGTTTTAGTAGAGGTGGTAAAACCCAAATCTGGTCTTATCTCGGTTTAGAAAATGTGACCCTAATACAATACATCAATAATATACTAATAAAGATCACACGTGAAGAAATAATTAGAATTATGACACCACTTTCATAAAGAGTTTGTTTATATCTATTAGTTTTCAGTTAGAAAATGTTTTTATTTTTTAACATCAAAAACGTAAGTGTAACTGATATTACTCTTCAATGTCTATTCGCAAAGTGCCTGGCGGGGATTTTTCTTATCTATCCTTTACAAATCTTCAGTAAAGTTTGCTGGTGCAGATTCTAGTTACCCATACTGACTTGTTTCCAATAGACAGGTTCTAAGAGGTGGTCTGATCATGCGGAAGTATGATAGATTGTGACGGTGCTAGTGCGGTAGAAGGGTGTTCAACTACAAAAGTACAGCTTTACTTTTATAATTCAACGTTAGTGACCTATAATTTGTTTGTGAGTGCTATTGTGCAAGTGTTGGTGTATGTAGGGTAAGACCTCCGAATATGAGACCCCTTTTGTAAGAATGCTATTTACTAGTTAATTAAAGCATCAACAAATTCTGCTTTTTCTTTAATATATTCTGTGTAGTGTCTAATTTATGATACAAAATATTGTATGACATTAAAATGTAATAATAAAAAAATATATTAAAAAATGTGAACAAAATAGCTACTGTGCTATTTGTATGAGGGGTGCCTAATATGAGACCCTGACGTTTTGTGGAATATTGAAACAGTTGTTTTAGAAATTTACCATTCAACAGTCTCTTTAAACCAGATCCTATTATGGCACAAAAATATAAAACGCCAAATTTTCAATTAACCTCATTTTCTGTAATTTTATATTTTCCTTCAACTGACCTTCCCACAAATATCGCCCGACATTGTTCATATTGTGTTACATAAAACAGAAAGTAAAGATAAATAACGTGTTAATGTTCAACGTAACTATTACAATAGGAAAAACAATAATGATAATCAACGTCAAACATTAAACAAAAACTACTTTGTGAATAATGAAATTTCGATACAAATAAGCTCCTTACATGAGACCCAATATTATTATACGGCTTCCATTATGAGACCGGTCTCATATACTAAACCCCTTAAAGGTCTCATAATAAGACCATCGAAGGATATACAAATAAATGGCTAACAATATCTCAATTATAAGTGGAAGAAAACTGGTAACTCATTGCATGTTATCAATTTACCTTCTCCATTTTTAGCGCCTAATTCGTGCACGAGAAAAAAGTTTTTGGATCACGGTTTCTTTTCCACACACGCTGCACCAACAACTCTCCACAGCTCATGTGCTCTGGCGGGCTTTTTCCTTCTGTTTTAGTTTGTTTCCGCTTGGTTGCAAGTTCTTACTTCAGAAGATAGATCTGGGGTCTCAATTTAGGTGCCTATCCTCATATTCGGGGTTCTTACCTTATATGCTTATTACCTACGATGAAAATCGATGTAAATAAAATGTAATTGATGCAAATAAGGCTCTACGCCAAATTGAAGTACCATCTTCAACATTGGAAGTACATGATGGAGAAATGGAGATTGCAAGTAGTATTTTCAGTGTAATCAAAAAACTTGAAGACGCCACCATAACTAAAATCCTGGATGATGAAGCATTAGTACAAATACCTTCCTAGGAAGTGACTGAAATAGAGCCGGTATATGAGCATTTGAATGATCATGTAGCTAACGATTGTGCCCCAT
>JAGDQP010024081.1:3476-21836 GCA_022664845.1 Lepisma saccharinum | reverse complement strand
TTCTTCAACGAAAAATATTCCATCGGCCATTATCTGTGAAATGAGTGTACCGAGAATATTTAGAAATGTTTACATACTTTGACGCATCACTTAAGGCAAGATGTTTCCCGTTTACAGCATAAATACATAGTTTAAGTTTCTTTCTAAGTAAACAAATTAGGTTGTCTTTAATGTTTTGCGGATTATCCGCAATTTTCATTATCCGGCCCGGCCTGCCAGTCATTACGACGGATAATCTGGAGTTTGCAGTAGTTCTATTTGAGTGTAAGAAAGGAAAGAACAGAGAATACCGTACGCAAACATCCTACATAAAGCACAATAAGGACTTAAGAATTTGAATTTAATTTTTAAGGTCTTTGGGCAACTTTGGCTCAGGTCGGATGGATGATGATGAGATGAATTGGTGGAATGAAGAAAGTGAGAGGAAACGGGGAATCCCGACAAAACACACGCACACGGTGTTTGTCCACCACAAAGACTAAGAACTACAGAGGTGTCCTAATCATCTTTATTTTAAACTATAATTTACACAAAGATAGAAACATTTGCTGTGTGTAACGTGAATACAGAAGAAAGAAGTAATTACCTGTAAAAAATCTTCAGGTGATAACAACACATACGCTTGGATGATATAGAAACAAGTCCGCAGATTTTCCGACGCAAACTCTGAAAAAGGAAAAAAAAAAGACATATTACATTAACAAGCTATTTTTTTAACACTATCAAATAATTTTCTTCTTATAAACTAACAATGAAAACACTATGTAGAAAATTGGTTTATCATCTGACTTAGTAAATAAGACTGCATGAGCATCACCTCAAAACACAAACTCACGTCTTGGGGGAGTAGGGCTGTACCGATACCACTTTTCCACCGATACTCGATACCGATACTTTTGGACACATTTCCTATATATTATAAGACTTTTTCAGAAAAATGAATTTATCAACATTGTAATAATATATATTAGATATAAGGCCAAAATGTCACATACAAAAATATAAAGCAGAATTTCATACTACGTTAGACACAGAAAATATATTATATATTATCAAATTGAGTACCGAACTGTCCTTTGTACTCCTGGGTCCTTTGGGAGATAAGGGCGGCTGAGCGTGGGACTGACCAGTGACCATCCACTTCACCTTATGCCATAGGTCGAGAATATGTGGAGTCCCCCATGCGCCGTTCCCGGCGCGTACGCATTGTACAGGGAACACCGTTACCTTTTCTAATATGTAAGTAAAGACTAAAGGGAAAACACTGACAAAGTGAGCGTAGAGTGGGTCAATTGCAAAACATTTTGTTCTTAATCGAAACCTCTGACTAGTTTGAGATCCGAAATTCGAATCCCGGGTGTGCCTTCCTGACTGAAGTTAAATTTGTCTTTCCTTCAGTTACTACTTCTTTCTAACATGAGCTACTATTTTGGCATGGACGGACTAAAAATATCATTTGAGTAGTGCAAATCAAAGGCTTACACATGCATAAAGAAATCGATTATACCATCGATAATCATGTAGACGAATTTTAAATCTAAATAGACCTATGAAAGATGAGTGTCACTGTTGTTAATATTAAACAAATTAAAATTAATTCGGAAAATGTATCGGTAAGTACCGATACTCCAAAAAGTGGCCGATATCACCGATACCGATATATCGGTACATCCGTAGGGAGACAAGGGTGTTTCGAAATCAGACATATGCCCCCACAAATGGAGTATATAATACATAATAGTTGATTTTTTAAAAAGGATTCCAATTAACTTTTTTCTTCTATTATTGGCCATAAATGTGAATACCGTACGTTATGGTAATGTCATATATGTTAGTATGAATGTAACATACAAGGCCTGGCGAAAAGAAACCGACAGTAGCGGAGCCTAGTAACGTCCTTGGACATTAATTGGACCAATTTTCAAACCCGGTGCTAACCGTAGTAATACAGTACAGCGTGTTAAGTGCTCATGGCGACTGTCGGTTACCTAACTATGAATGAACTGCAAGAGCGAATATGTGAGAAATTCTGTCTCAATCATGCAAAAAATACACACAGAATGAACAGGACTTTCTGTGGCAATAGGAGAAGAACACCTATCATACAAGTATTATTAGCCATAATTCAACATAATGTAAAACAAAGTTATGATGGAAACTAACCTTAGAATCTATGTAATAATAAATTTCGATCCAGATTATCGACCCACATAATATCAACTTCCGGTAGTAAAGTTAAGTATGAAATTATATTTACCTAACAGTGGTGGTATGTTAACGAATAGCTGTAACAGAGAAGGGCCAATGCTGACAGTATTCTCCAACACGGCCAACCACAGTTCCAAACCATCCTCCAGAAGGTACACGTGACTATCTTCTTTAATATCTGTGCTTAATTGTATTACATGTAATAGGAATGGCAGTAACATTTCATTCATAACACCCAACGCCTGCAACAAATAACAACAGTCTTAGTGTATATTTAAAAAAAAATCCAAAAAAAAAATCTAAACATCAAGTGTCATAAACCTTTTTTTAACTAGACAATTATGTTAAATAATCGAACAGCTAAAAACTCTGCTGTGCTCAGCATCAGTTGCATCAGCTTCAAACCTCTACCATCTTACAAGTTAGTAATAACTCCTAACATGTTTTTAATCTTGCATTAATGTCTTCAATTCAATCATTTGACTATCTTCAATATACAGGGTAATTCAAAAGTAAGTGCATTAAAGTGAGGGGTCCATACCTCAGGCCAAAACAAAACAAAAAAAAAAGTTCCTTAGAATAAATTCAAAAGCATGCGTAGTTTCGAAGCTAGAGGGCTCCAAAGTTAGTGTGGCAACATAAAAAATGACGTCATATCTAGACAAAAAATGGCATAAGATTTTGCAAATCACAATGGAAGTACCCAACATCTAAAGCTGGGTCATTTCTAGGTCACTCGGTAATCGAATACCGACTAACGCCTCAGTCGGTAGTTATTTTTACACCCCTGGGGGTATTTTTGTTCTTTCTGGTGAGATTATTTCCATATGCTATTACTATCATTCAGAACTTTTGGGAGTCGAATTTTTCGTGCTCTGGGGATAAAAACCCCTATCACAGTCACCCCCCGAAAGAAACACTGTTCAAACCCAACCGTGTATAATACGGAAACAATAACAAATCTGCCCTGCTTTTCGGGTCACAAAAAACACCCAGTCCAAAACTTGACCCAGGACCCGTCTCAGCTCCAATACATCTACAAAGTCTAGAATTAAAGTAATGCCGGAGCTCTCCCACGTCAGAATTTCACTTTCACGGAATTAATATTGCGCGAAAGACAGCATAGAAACTGCATCTAAGCTTCAATCCTCAACCACGAGCTTTGCTGAACTATATAAAATGGATATTAATTAAATTATATTTTTTTTTAAACCAACACGCATAACGTTATTATTTTTTCAGATATGACGTCATTTGTGACGCTGCACACTAACTTTGGACTCCTTCAGTTCCAACACTACGCATCCTTCTGAATTTTTTTCAAGGTGAATTAAGTCTGAAAATTTCACCCCTTAATTGAATGCATTCACTTTTGAATCACCTTGATACGATTATCTTCACCAAATGTAAGGTTATCTTTGCATCAACAAATTTATGTTGAAAGATCACCCTAACATTTGCGTTATAAGTTTATAGTGTACGCATCAAATGATACAAGACAATTCAAATTATAGCTAGGTTTTCTGGATTGATTTAGTATTATTTCATTAGAGAATAAATGCACTGAAGTTACTTACATGCACTAGATGTACTAATGTCGATACAATTGCACACCTAAGCATATTATGATCCCGTGATTCTTCCCACAACATAGGAAGGTATTGGACTAACGCTCCAGTATACGGCCTAATAGCTGCACCCACTCTTTCGATAATAAAGGATAACACATACAACACATGCATCTGAAACAAAAAAAAGATTAGGAAATACATTTAAGTAACAATTCTCTTCACAGACATACGTACTAATGTATGTATTACATGCAGAAAAAAACACGTGCACACACATATAGTAAACCACTGATGAAAAATTGCGGAAACATGTTTCACATCCGCGTTCCACCTTAGCTACGATACAACGAAACTTTTTTCTTTCTGTATGTAAATAAAATACTATACTGTACAGTAAAAGATATATTCTTCGATTAACTGTATTACTTCATTAAAATCACATTACGCATTACAGTGCAGTGCAGTGAATGAAAGGAAGGACGGTAGTCTAACGAACTTTTGAACGTTTCTTTAAAGTATAATGCTGCAGGGATGCATGATGTGAACCTATGATATTTTATGCATTGACAATAAGCTTAGTACCTGAGGAACTGGATGAAATACAGAAGAGTATGTAAACGCAGTCAATCCTAATTTAGAAGATAGCAAATTGTGGACTGAAGTACACGACGAGGAGAACTTTAAAGTTATTCTTTCTAGATGATTCTGCTATCACCCCCTCGTCTCTTCCTAGCCAAGAAGACACAGCCAACCAAACGTTTATATGATTAACTAACTATATGACTTACGAAACTCGCAAGTTCATCGTCGTAGTAACAAAACGTTCGCCACTGGATTCTATCGGGATATCCACTATGTGCATACATTCAGCATCGCGGAATAAAAGAGTTTGAAAATACTGAACTAGATCGCCTAAATTAACTCCCTGGAATCAAAATTAGTTGGATACTTAACCTAAAATGTATCTAGTTGGAATACAAAATAAACGCGAATTTAATAAATCTGTACCTTAAAATACAGGGGACAGTATTTGCGATACGGTCAATTCCGCGGTATAACGAGGAGCAATATAACGCGATTTTACTATAGTTACGGAAGTCAAATGTTACACAAACATGATAAAAACATAGGAAACTATTTACGGTAGTTAGTATATACATCTGAGGAAGCCTTGCCTCAATGTAAATTATACAGGGTGCTCAAAAAAAAAAAATCGTTACTACAAGCCAAGCAATCACAGTTGCATGCGATTTTAAATACTGACACACTGACGTATTCGCAGCTTCGTTACTTTGGGTAATATTACATAGCAACTAGTATTGGATGTTACCGCCCATAAAATTCATTTTATCTTATCTTAACTAGTATTGGTTGCTAATATAACACAGTCCATAAGACAAAAACTTAGGTTTTGACAGACGGGCGTGCTTCCCCTGAAACTGACAATAACGACATTCTGAGGAGAGGACATGTGGCGACTACTTTACACGCAGGAATGGGAAATCAATGAAAATTCCGATTCCTATCTGTCAAATCGAACCGTTAATAAAGCGTGGCGCAAGACGTAGTAGCGAGTAATTCTTGGGATTAGCTTTGGGAGATTGGACAATGCATTTCGGACTCGAAACTGTTTTGTTCTCTTCTTTACTTGTGACTGATACCTGGGCCTAGTCGGTACGATGCTTGTGTGTGAACTGAGCGACCCGTGTTCGAGGTCCGTTTGATGTTTTACTCCCAGAATGCCTGAATACTGTCTGATTATGCACAGGTAGTTCTAGAAATTTCCACGCATCCGGGTTTTCTGGTGCTTTTGTGCAATGTTTTTGAAAATTTTTTACAGTGTAACAAACCATCGTTAACATGTTAAAGTGAGTAAGGCGGCTTTAAGACTACGCCGTCGCCGTCGACGGCATGGTGCTGCTCTTATGTGATTAACATTAACGTAAATGGAGCTCATCACACTACTCAAGAGCGGCGTTACGCCGTCGACTGAGCGACTCCCTTCAAAGTTGTCGACGGCGTTTTGCCGTCGATAGCTGGTTGATTACTATTGCAGTAGATGGTGTGTTTCACACAGAGCTGCGCGCCCCGCTCAACAAAAGATGTCTGTTCGTGCCAATTTGGAATAATCCTCCGCATTATCTTGTTCAGTGCTGAGTTGGGATAGATATGGCGGCTTGAGAAATAGATTCCAGTGTTGAAGAGGACGTGGCAGTTATAATAACGTTAGTGTAAGACAGACCCGTTATAAGCGATAAAAGCTTAGAAGAATTTAAATCCAGAACGGAAACAACCTTTGCATGAGGCAAAGTTTGCTCACACTTTAATCCTAATTTTGAGAATC
The DNA here is from genome assembly GCA_022664845.1 of Lepisma saccharinum. Taxonomy (NCBI): domain Eukaryota; kingdom Metazoa; phylum Arthropoda; class Insecta; order Zygentoma; family Lepismatidae; genus Lepisma; species Lepisma saccharinum. The sequence continues at coordinate 15,713 of JAGDQP010024081.1, read as the reverse complement.
TCAGCGAGCAAGAGAAAAACAATGGTCATTAAATAACAATAAGTATTATATCTCATATCTACGCTATTTCTTTGAATATTTTAATCAAAGAAATGAAGTTCGACTCAGGGGCGATGAAGTATATATGTATAAATTTGCTGATCTATCCGCTCTTCGTACGGAATAATATGATTGTGTCATTGTAACGGGCGAAACTGAAATATTCGCGCAACACAACAACCTTTCCTTATTATCCATCGGTACAAAATAGATCAAATCGTAAATGAATGAACAACTTTTCCCCGTTGGGTTATTGAGCGGCGAAACGCGTACCGACGGCGAAAGTCACGTGCACAACGGTACGATCTTTAATATGCGCTGCGCCGCGTCGTCGATGGTGCGGCGCGTAGTCTGAAAGTGGCCCAACCCTTTATTAAATTGAATTGAATTTTATTTATAGCCTTTAGGCATCTAAGATTCAGGCCGAGATAGGGGAGGGAACGGATGCGGGAAGGTGTGGGTCAGGGCCTAAGTTGAAGGTACTATCCCGCCATTTGAATGGTGTGACTGAGGAAAAATTCTGGAAAAACCTCAGTCAGGATGGTTGGCAGCTGGGATTCAACCCACCACCTCCTGAACTTAAAGCCTTTATTAAGGGCATATTGCGTTAAGACGAGTAATAAGCCGTGGGCACATCAATCTGTCACTATTTCAAATGGCATGTCACTGTGATTGCTTTTATATCATAAGAACCATATGAAAATAAAGAGTTTTTTTGTTTTTTTTTTGGAGGGGGACATCATGTAGAACAAATGTTAGATGGGAAATGGTTTTCATAAAATTTGCTAGACTCCATAGGTGAGACTTGTCTACTACAAAACAGTTCTTCTGATAATATGACTTACCTTGGTATCACACTCGTGCGCCTCCTTCAATAAGGAGAATAATAACGTGAAAGCGGGTTCAAGGAAGCTAACAAACTGTTCAGTATTAAATTCAAAGTCATCAATTGCTAACTTTAGCGTATTTGATGCAGTCAGTCTTACAACCATATCTTCATCGTTTTGAAGAAGATTTAAAATAACAGAGTAGAGAGCAGGCCTCAACTCAGGAGAAAGTTTCACACCAGTCCATTGACCTATCAACCAAATCACTCTTCGTCGAATTATTCTGTAGTTTGGATCCTTCACTTTCAGTTCTTCGATTAAAGTGGTTGAAAACCATTGGTCAAAATTTACCTGAAAAAAAAAAAAAAAATACAATTAAGATAAACATTTCAAACACTTGCTTAATTAACAAAGCAAAAGACATGTCAAAATGTTCGGCTATTAACTTCGTAATTCATTAAAGATGGCCCATGGGCGCACTGTTTGAAGTCTGACAAGTTGAATAATAATCAAATATTAGGCATAGATGGAAAACGAATGTTGAATCTATTGTGCTTACCATTTACATTACCCAAGTGTTGTCATATGGTGCAACTTTTTCTCCATCGTGTGGCAGACCACATACATACGCACATATAAACCCATATGTGAAAAGGATTTTGTGTTAATATAATAATGATGGCGATGGATGAGTGCTGAAGTGAAGATGTGTGAACTTATAATTATGATTGTACATATTTTTACATTATGGATGTTTGGGGCATTAGAGATTACCTACGCTATAAACAGTTCCCAAACATGATTTAATAAAACTGAAATTAAGGAATAATCAACAGTGATTATATAAGTCATAATCAACAATGGACATTTCCGGTAGTATTTTTTTATTGCAATAAAAAATTCTTCTGTTAAAGTAGACTACGGAAAACATTTTCTTTTCTTTCTGTGATGCAATTATCAAGAGTAATAAGACTTGCTTCAAAAGAATCTCAGTCTTGCGCTTAATCGAGCGCCGCCATGTTATGACGTAATCAGTCTGCCGACTGCTTGTCATTAACATACGGATGGTATTTGATTTGTTAGTATTGTTTAAAAGAGACAGCAAAAATGGATCGAAAGAAATAGTATAAGTGGTGAATAGCGTTTCTGTATACCTTAACACGTCATTTAGTTCGTTTTATTCATTTAAAATTGATTTTTACTTTTAATACTTTTTAAGATATTGATATAGTTTGGTAGCTTCAACACTAATTTATATCAGCTCTTTTTTTTTTTTTTTTTTTTCATTTTCATGATTAAAACATAAGATATCTTCTAATAATGCTCTTTAGAACTCTTGTATTTAAAAAGAATTACCTATTTTTTCTGTAAAAAATGTGGGTTTTTACATCCGACAATCGTATACTTTTTTAATGAATGCTAGTGAAGTATTTTTCAAGAACTTAAAAGCACATGAATTAATAGTGCTCGTTACTGCCATCTGTTAACAATTTAACGTACTTGTAGCCCGTGAATATATTGAATAGATTTAATATGTCATTGTAAAAAGTATTAATAAAAGCATGTAAGAAACAAAAACGTAAATTGAAACTATTACAATGAAGTTACTCTTGCGTTTCGTGAAGTAAAATAAAACACGGCCTTTGATAGGATTCGAACAGCCTTAGGTAAAAGTATAAAAAGTTCCATGCGTCAAATTGTCAAGATATCAAAAGTGATACAAACCAGCGATAAGAAGAGCACTGCAAGTTAAGACTTTCCCTTGTCATTGTTTCGAGCAACTTCTGTTATTTTTGAAGTGTGTTCTGCAGATTTGTACATTAATTATTTCGTTAAATGATGATGTAAACGTTCTTTCTCTTTTTTGTTTTTTTCGTCTTCAAACTTCTGAATAAGGAACGAAACATAGGGAGAAGCACACAGCTACGGAAATAGTACGGATTGGTTACGTCAAACCAATCAGAGGATGATTTTCGTTGTATGACGTAGGAGATTCAAAATTCTCAATATTTCATGCTATAGTTCTACAAAACGGAAAACCGTAGCGCTGAAATTTCAAAAACATTATATATTATTTAATATGATGTACACAAACAAATTGTAAAATATATAAGGACGGGGAAAACGGAAATGTCCATTGTTGAAATTATGCTCTATTCAGATCTTTTTCTTATTGTCGAAACATAACAAATAGCACTACTTAAAGAGCAGATTCGGTCTCCTTGGCTTACGAAATAAATAAAAGGGGACCCTTCCTCCCATATCGTTTCATTTACGCTTTCCGTCAACTGTAGGACTTTCCCACACACTTTCGTAGCACGTTCGACTCCAACAAAAGAAGAAACTGAGGCACAGGTGTGGTCTGTAGGTTAGACTCTTTTCGACCTACTCATCTCTATCTTCAAAGATCAAGAACCCACCTGCCATTTCAATCGGTCAATTTTTTTTATGAATGTGAGTGTCCCTCAGTTTATAAGGGGGAAGATCCATGGCAATAGATTATCACGCTTTGTAGAACTCGCCGGTTTTATCTCCAAATTGTTTTGTTTAATTTACATTTTATCGTCTCGAGAGGCAGATATGGATTAAGCCTATAACGAGTTTGAGTGCATTCTTTCAGAGCTACTTCTTATTTTAATTACTTGATATAAGGATGAAATTAATTGGCGTTCGGTTGTCTTTCAGTACGAATGGTACTGAGTACATTTTAACATTATTTTGTATTTCTCGTATTAGAACTAACAAACGTGCAAATAACTAGGCAGGTGCGCAGCCGGCCAATCTGACTGAAGTTTTGCAGATTTGCAGACAAACGCCGCAGAAGATGATGTGGAAGCTAAATTCTCCTTCAGGAGGTCAATGACTCGCTGAAGGTCGCCATCCCTCAGACTTATGACGGGCTAACGTCAGGCCATTAACGAAAAATAATTACTGTTTTATAATTAATTTAATATTTTGGGTTGTATTGGTAGCCATTTCTTCAATGCAAAATTATGAGATGATGTCCAAGGCAGAACTTGACTTCTCGAGCACAAGACAGAATAGAAAATGGCCGGCCTGGGTCAAAGATGCCTAAAGACCCTAAAATTTAATTCTAATCCTAACAGAAAAAGGACAAAATTGCCAAAGCTATTTCGGCATTCGCTTCTTACTACGGAACAAGCATAGCAGATGGTCGACCTAAATTGAGTTCGAACACAAGCATAGATTTCACCAACGTTGTTAATGGATATATTGTTCAATTTAAAAATTAAGTCTAACCAGTAGTGGAATCTCTCGCCATTTTGAAATTATTTAAGCCCTTTAGGCAACTTTGGCTCAGACCGCATAGATGATGGGGAATTGATGGAATGAAGGAAGTTGGAGGAAACGGCAGAACTCAGAGAAAACCTACGCACACAGTATTTGTCCACCACCCAACCCAAAGAGCATGAGCATCAAACCAAGGACCCCAAGCACAACACGAGAGAGATTTACCACTGAGCCACCGGGACCCGACCTCTTGCCATGTGGCACATCCATATCCAACAAATATCTGGACCACAACACTCTCTAACTATGATTAAATATCCTCAATATGTTAGTTTCTGTTACTTATTTAATGGAAATCAAACTCCATAACTATGAATCGCTAGAAAGCCTGAGAATTAATCCTACTTCCTTGAAGCTCTTTTGTGTAACAGATTTAATGAAAACAATCGTTATTCGCAAGTAATCTCGTACAAAGCAAGAAGATAAGTAAATCAAACTGCTTATTTTGTGTAAGTATAGTGATATATGATACCCATCATTTAGCATACCAACTTCAAATGAAGACTTAGCCAATCAATAAACATACCTCGTCATACAAGTCAAAGGCAGCCAAACCAACAGCATTGTAAACTGCGTCCTTGCGTAAAATGGCGTTTAGATCCGACGGCGGAACAAGATTATGGTGTTCCTGAATCATCTGTAGAAGTATAGGTGATAGCGTGTTTCTAAACTCATGGAATAGCGTCAGAAACAACGATTCCGTACAAGGCTGAAAGAAAAATATAACTTTAAAACCGAAACAAAAAGTTCGTCTAAAACTTACATACAAAAAAAGAAAGTTATGTTACTAGTTTTATTTATATATATATCTATATATATGGCCAACAATCGAAGTTAACAACTTCGTTTTGAGCTTAGCACCAATCTGACTGAGTATTGTCGCATACATATACCATATAGAGAAAAATATTTATACCATATAGAGAATACACATGAAATTAAAATAACTTTTAAGTGTGAAAAAGCGTTTTCTCAATGTTTTGTGGATTATCCGCGCCAACCTTGTAAAATTATTACAGCAGATAATGGCGAGTGCATTCTCTATGCAAAACGTTCATTTTATAGTTCAAATTATTATTCAAAAGTCTTCGATTTATATCTCAGTTATTAGAAAACGTACTGATTCGTAACAAGTATACACGTTATAAGCATAAACAAATTTTAACTACATTCTAAATTGAACAAAAGACCATTTTCGGTCCATATTTTCAATTACACTCAAATATTGAACATGTAAATAAACTTACCCGAAGGCTATATTTCCACGATTCCCCACCCTCATCAGTAGCTGAAATACAGTATTTAAAAATTAATATTTGCACCATGTATTTTTTATCATCTACATTAATATTACCTCATCAGTTTAACTTTACTTACCATTTGATTAAATGTTTTATCGAGTCTAACTGTAAGCATACTACACTCATGAGTAAATCTATATATAAATATTTTTATTTGATTAATCTTTCTTTTTGAAAAAGTGACAAAAGAAATAAATATTCCACTGCACATTTCGTTATCTGTAGCTTCAATATTCGACCGCAATACTATAGCCAATTTATTTATCTCTGTCAAAAGAGGTTCTCAACTTGAACATATCTACATGTACACGATATAAATCACGAGACGTCATTCCTACGTATATGTCTCGTAAACTCCTATACTGGCCTACTTTTATAAACAATAACTAAGCAAATTCTTTACAAAGTTCTTGTAAGAATTGGTCTTGGCAAAATTTATGACGTGCTCTTTACGGTTGTATGTCGTATAAATGTTGTACCAAAAAAACAGCACTGAATTGAATTGATTTTACGACCTTTAGTCATCTATGGCTCAGGCCAGGATAAAGTAGGAGAAAAGATGCGGGAAGCAGTCGGCTAAGGCGTAAGCTGAAGATAACATCTCAGCACTTGCCTTGTGTGATTGAGGGAAAACCTCAGTCAGGCTGGTTAGCCGCTGTTTAGAACCCAGGATCCCCCTCCCCATGCAAAGCCAACGCTCTACCAACTGAGCTGAAGTCCGAGAAGAACTACGAACTGCTCCACGCGAAATCCAGTCCAAAATGACAGTGGCTCAGTAATGTTTTCGTGTGGCATTGTACGGAAATGCAGACCGTCACTCCTGGATAATAAGTCGAACTCTGAGTTCTACAATATAGGAACAACATCCTGTCAAATAATTTCTTGAACTCAATCTACACCATTTCGGTTGTGAACATGTTCATAGTATGGCTATGGTAAATTAACATCAACATAATATGGTTAATATCAATACAAATCTTGGCATGTTGGCACAGTAGGAATGGGATGGTCTGTTGTTTCTCCAGATATGAACAGCATAGAGTACACCTTCGATCATTCAGAAGGAACCATACGCTCACACGATGACCAATCAGGCAATCCGACATAAACATACAGAATCGAAGTCGAAAAGGACTATTACTTGGACCAACAACTGTTTGATGATCTGGTGAACGTACACGATGAATGGCACAAGCAACGCCCCTTATAATGCTGATTAATTTCTGTAACTGGAAAGTGAAATCGCAGATTGAACAATTTCACTAATGATCCACGAATCCTATTATTGTACGTAAATTGCACTAACAATGACAACACTTTTATTTAAATCATCGAAAGTTAAAATTATGTCTACGAACTGTCAGAAATATTGAAAAAGAAAAGAAAAATATCTGTATCTGCTCACCGAAACTTTCTGGATCATCATCCCATAACTTAAGATCACTTGCGGTTAGGAGAAAATAATCATTTACTAATTTACGGCACATTCCTGTCAGGGTTGTTTGATCAAAGAATTTCATTTTGATCTCATGTGCTTGCAGCGTTTCTGGGTTTTTCGTTTCTGAAACAAAACAAACAACATACTCAATATTAAAGCTATTTCACAAAATGAGACACACACTTTTTCTATCCACGTGTATGCCGATATTAATAGTGGTACGAGAGTTACTGACCAACTTGATTCGTATATTTCAACATGAAACGGACGATTAGTTACATGTTGATATGTAGGTCACAGTAATGGCGTTTCACCTCAAACTCGAGGTTCTGTCAAGCTAATTGACCGCAACATTTATATAAATGTATCTACGATAGACAAGAATATAGAATGAACGTAGAACAGGAAAATAAGTACTTATACCCATCATTCAATGCTGGACTTAGTTTTTATGGGAGTGGCTGTCTAGTTTAATGCAGAAGTTTAAACACTTGAAAATGAGGATGAATCTGTAGAAATTCCAGTGACAAAACACTACTGCAGTGTTGTGTATGTGGTTAGTTAGATAAGATAAAATGAATTGTATGGGCGGTCACAGCACAATGGCTTACGCCCTTCCCGCTATGTGGTTAATATTTGAAGCGTTGTAAGAACAAAAAAAATATTAAGTAGACGATGAAGCATAGAGGCGGCGCAATTTCGGATAGTCTCTGAGAGCACGTTATGCACAGCTTGGTTGCGAATCTACTTTTATCACGTGAAACTACAACACTGCGGGGAGTGAGTAGCAGACGGTATAAGCATTCGCCCACTCAAAACAAGTTTGGGCGGGTAGCAATGAAAGGTGCTGTGAGGAACCGTGGAGAACAATTTTTGAACCACCGCGCCTTCACTCACAGCAGACGGCATTGAATGACTACAGCGCATAGACTTGCGCGTATCTTTCTCCTCCCGCGGTTTGCCCCTCGAACATAGGCTCGCTAACTTCTACTAGCAGCCGGAACCAAAGACTTTACGAAAATACGTTGCCCTTAAATATGAGGTTTTTGGAGGGGTAGAAATCGTAAAGTGGGTTCCATTTAATGTTCAGATTGAATATGTGGAACATCAATCTACTACGGAAAAATAAAGCAAATGATCATTTTTAACACTGTGTTTAGAAATATAAGGTAAGTGATATGGTGCAGTAATGAAATTAGACTTGTGTGTTAAGTACGTTAGGTGAAGTCAAGAAGGTGTCTAAAAAGGAATACCAAGTCTTATTTAGGTTACCTTCACCTATGTTGAGGAGGTTTTTTGAAGATTATGCAGTCAATGTGTGAATCAGCCGTTTATTGACCAGTCACAGAATCTTGCTACGTAATCTCCAAAAAGCCTCTTCGAAACACGAATAATGGTGCCGTAAATAAAACGTCACCGTCCTAACTTCACCTAATCGAACATATCACCCCTTCCTCTTCCTATTAGGACTTCATTACTCAGTGAATCACGTAATTACATAATGTTTTTTGCGGGGATGAGGAAAAAGAGGACGATGTTTTCCATCTGAGCCAGGGAGGTAGCAATTCCATCTACGAGGACACAAAATGCTGTCTATGCAACTTTTATTTAAGGAAAACAGTCAGAGAGTTCGATTAGGGTGGATGTCTTACTAGTTTAACATTAATTAACTCCACATTTTCGCCTCACTACAAATGTTACTTTTGAAGAAAGGAACTGAACCACCTCTTCCTATTTTAACCAACTGAGTTTCTTTCTTTTCACAATATAACGAATAATACTCCACTAAAAACTTCGCAAAATTAGAAAAATCTAATAATAGTCCTGCTAAAATTTCTAGTTTTTTATTAAGTATATTTAGTTTTTGAATTTATTGATCCGGTAAGAGAATTGGAGACTCATTGACCGTAATAATTTAAAATTCACTTAAGCCTGTAAGTCCGTTCCTACGACATTCACATCACCTGCACCCTTTGGAAGCAATCCATCAACACTTCACCTAGCTCAGAAAGTTACTGCCTGCATTACCGGCATAACACAAAACAGAAAGTATTACTGAAGAAAATAACATGGTACAAATTACTATCAAAACATGCTTGTAAGTTCCACCAATGTATCTCTTAACATTACTAGCACTACCAAAATGTAAGATAAACATTACAAAGCTACATTAAAAACTCGTACGTTGGTAGAACTGTAGGAATCAGATATATTAAGAACTAAAACCAACCAAGTATATTTATTTTTTCTCCATCCACCCGCCACCTCTCTTATGTACACATGCATCGTTTTTTCTTCCATTCTTTTTTACACACTGTACTAAAATGAAATGACTGAATTTTATTTTTGGCCTCTAGGCATCTAAGGATCAGGTCGAGATAGAGGAGGTGAAAGAATTCGAAAAGATGTCGGCCAGGGTCTATGTTGAAGGTGCCATCCCGGCATTTGCCTGGTGTGACTGAGGAAAACCTCAGTCAAAATGGTCGGTCGCTGGGATCGAACCCACGACCTCCTGAATGCTACGCCAATGCTCTACCACTGAACTACGGCAGTACTACTAAAATGAAAGTGAAGCTATGCACAAATATTTAATAATAAACCATTTCTGAAATCTCATTCACTTAATTTCCGACATTCTTAATTCAGTGCTTAACAACGTTCTTGACAAAATTATTGTCTGAAGACTCGAAAGCACTTTGACGAATGAATAGTGAGTTTCAGTTAAGCTTACACACAGCATATTTTAAAATTACACCGACGAACTTCGGATGGTGATTTCTCACATCAAAATAAGAAAAGTTTCTTTCAAGAAATGTCGAACTATTCGCAGTTTTCGAGCAACACGTGCACAAAGTTATTTTCCAGTTTTCAGGACGTGATTCCTCACGTCAAAACAAGAAGAAATTTCGTGCTGCATGTGCTTTGTCGAAAAGTTAAGGCGGCATCGTCACAAATGACGTCATAGTTCGACACACAACGACCTAAGCGGTGTCGGCTTACAAAATCACACTAAAAGTAGTTTCTAATACATCTATTTAAGTTACGTTTATGATTGGCGAATGCAGCCTCGTACATGCCCTATTAAACAATTGAATTCTTATGCTTCGAAACCTCTCTATGTGGCACTCCCTCAATCATAAATATTACTTATATGCATGTATCGGGTACTACTTCGAATGTGATTTTGGTACGCTGACACCGCTTATGTCGTCATACGTCGAATTATAACGTAATTTGTGACAATGCTGCCTTAACTTTTCGACAAAGCACATGCAGCACGAAATTTCTTCTTGTTTTAACGTGAGGAATCACGTCCTGAAATCTGTTGGTGTAATTTTAAAATACGTAGTATATATATTCTAGCAATCGTGAAAATTCAGCTTGAAATTTAGAATGATTGTATCAACGAAATTCTAATGAGTCGACATGAACTTTGATCTGCTTAGCCATCAAATAGTTATTCCCTCAGCTTCTGTTAAGGTTAATGTAAAGCAACGATCTCCAACAAAAGATGGCAGCACTATCTTCGTATATGTCTAATATATTTTTATCATTGCACGAAATTTCAATGCTGCTCCTACAAATTGAAGCCTACAGAATTCTAACTTTCACGGAAGAAAGTTCATAATCAATTCAAGAGTTCGATCAATGCCGATTTTCAGTTTTCTATTTTCTTTATTGTTGAAAGAGCTTCACTGTCATAGGTTTTGATATTCACAAAAACAATGAAGCTCTTTCAACAATGAAGAAAACGAAGATAAAAATCGGCATTGATCGAACTCTTGAATTGGTTATGAACTTTCTTCCCTGAAAGTTAGAACTCTGTAGGCTTCAATTTGTAGGAGCGCCACTGAAATTTCGTGCAAAAATAAAAGTACATAGACATATATGGAGATAGTGCTGCCATCTTTTGTTGGAGATCGTTACTTAACATTAACCTTAAGTATAGTCAGCTTATACTTGGAATGTTTAGTCAGTATTTATAATCAAACAAACTTTCAGAAAACATCCGAGAAGCATCTATTCGCACTACCAGATTAGATCGTCGTCAGGTAATGCCGAGTACGCAACGGTCAGTTCTGCTCTACGAAGTAGCGGTTCTTCAAGGGTTATATCAACGCTCCGATTCGCCTCTCGCAGTGATGTCGCAAACGACTGTGTCGGAGACTGGTGTTCATCACCTTCAGGAGTGAACATTAGAATGATTTTGCACTTTTTGACAGCATTGCAGATTTATACCTCTCGCATTTCATTTAAATAATTATTTTCCAGATAAAACAAAAATGGTTCTTAGCCGTAGTCAGTACGAGTTTTCCGAGAAATCTGAGAAAATGAACACTGCCAACAGAGCAGAAGCAATACTAATACCAAAACAACTATCAATGTCCACCACAGTACCCAAAAACCCATGCATCAATATATTTCTATCTATCTTACCGTGAATAGCTTTGGACACTTTGTACTCCGCGCAGAGCAGGATCCCTTTAATAAGGTTCAGGCACTGAATAACGAATCTAACAAAGATAACATTTTTGTCCTCGAGAATAAAAACATAATGAACAGTAAATTCCAATGTAGTCTGAATAAACTGTAAATACGAAAACGGGTGAAACTCCAGCACATCCGCAAGCACTTTCGTCAAATGAATAATAAACTTCTCACACACTTTCCGTAGAGCTGATGTATCATACATGGATTTTCCTAAAAGTAAAAAACAAATAATATATCATATTAACTAAAAAAAAAACATTCCTTGTACAGTACTACAAATAAGTTATTGGGTACATAGCTACGAATAAATAATAATAATAATAATCTATCTTTCAGTACAGCAGGCTAGGTGCTCCACGCTCTCGTTTCGTCTTTCACCTGTCTTAAGATTTTTTTCTGATCATGCTTTATTGCCAAAAGCTAGCTAGTTTTTCATTCATGTGTGTGTCTGTATGTGTTATTTGCGCATTTACGTTACCATCCTGAAAACGTAAGGGTCGTCTTTTATCACCTTATTTCATACTCGGAACTTTAACCACCTTGAAATTTGAATAGCGTCAAAGTAATTTTAAAGTACCTTAAGGCTACAGACCTTTACATATACTGACTCTTAGCGAAGGAATGGTGAAGGTGGCGGCCAAAACCTATATACTAAGTAACACCCCACCATTCACATTGAAAAGCTAATGAAAACCCTCGAAAAGCTTAATCAGTATGGCCAGAATGAGGGTGACTCGAAACCCAATGAGGTCCGCGATCGTAATCACTGGACCTGGGTACCTCATTTTGTCATTTTCATATACAGTATATCGGAAAAAGTGCAAATATA
>JAGDQP010024080.1:7452-28377 GCA_022664845.1 Lepisma saccharinum | reverse complement strand
AACTTCGAGTTTTTGGGTACTTACGCCCCTTTATCGTAACCACTCTCCAGGACACTGTGCTTCCATGTTGCAGATTTTTCCCATACCCACCACCCGTGGGAATGAGATATTTATTGAAACATAGGGAAGCTTTGCCATATTTATTGTAACCTACTTGTGATGATACAGCAAATTTGCTTCCTGCTGGCGGCCCTAAAATCCACCACGACCAGCCCTAAGGCTCGAACATCATCTGGTGTTTTGCTCGGATTTCACAGCTTTTTATACGTGTATATATATACTGGGTTCGCCTCGCTGGGTGTGCTGCCCCAGAATTCCGTGTGCGCCCCAACTTCAAATTTTTAGGACTACGCCCCCTTTATTGTGATCAGACTTTCTGGGGACAGCGCCCCATGCTGTGCAGACCATTTCGCATATCGCCTCGGGGGCTGCACGCTCATAGCGGTGGTTTGATCCATTTATTGAAACATTTTCGTGATGGTACACCTTCATACCAAATTTCGTTTCTATAGCTCGAATGGTGTGGAAAAAGTTCTTGTGCGACCATTTTGATCCAAGTTAAAAACTTTTTCAAAAATGTAAATTATTCCTAAACTACTCTTGTTAATACACCTTTATGCCAAATTTCGTATCCCTAGTTCAAACGTTCTGGAAAATGGATTATGAAGTCAGCCATTTTGGATTCTAAATGATGTCTTTGCAGATATTTTGTAATCTACTAGTAATGATATACCGTCATACTTCGAAATTTCATATTTCAATTTTTAACATCTTTTTTCTTACAGAAGCTCAAAATCGCTGATTTCTCAATAAACTCTTGTTCCTGTATAGCATGCTGACGTTTTGTGACACGCGGAACTCGGCTGCATGCACTGCCGTACGTGTTGATACTCCCCTCGATTCGCTCGCGTCGCTGCTCCAAGAATCCCACGGCAGGCCGCGCATCGAACTTGAGGAGTTTGGAGGAACTGCGTCTTTTTATCACAACTAGAATCTGCAGTGCACTGCGCCACATGATCCAGATATTCCCTCATACTCCAGCGCGCTGCGTCCGAATGGGGAAACTTCCACATTCTTCCTGTATAACATGCTCCTGGCAGTGCTAACGTTTGTGACGAGTAAAGCTTGGTGGGACACGCAGGAGTATTGGAAGTTGGCGCGAGGAACTAGGCTCATCCACATTCCATTTCACCACTATTTAAGGTTGAAGGAGTTGACTGGACAGTTTGCACCCCTGGTGCTTTTGCTCGTATTTCGCAGCTTTTTACACTTGTGTAATGTATTTACTCGCTTCGCCTCATTGGGGCGCTGCCCCCAGAATTCCAAGATGGCCTCGCTGGGGCGCACCCCTTTATCGCAAATCAGGCTCCAGCTGGGAACTGTACCCTAGTAGGGGAGACGAGCCGAATTTATTCTAACCTACTCGTAATGGTATGAAACCTACACCTTCATACCAAATTTCGTTTCTCTAGCTTCAGTCGTTATAAAGTGGGGCTTAGGCGGGCATTTTGGATAAAAGATGGACATATTTTTAACGTTTTCTTATATTTTCGTGACATACTCGTGATGATACACTGTCATACCAAATTTCATTTCTCTATCTCGAACGATGTGAAAAATGGTATTTCAGCTGCCATTTTGAATCAAAGATGGTGACTTTTTTAAAACGTTGTTATCTTTTCCTAAATTACTCTTGATAATACATCATTATGCCAAATTTCGTATCTCTGGCTCAAGCAGTTGGAAAATGGATTTATGACGCCCGCCATTTTGGATCCAAGATGGCGTCTTTAGAGATATTTTGTAATATTTTCATAATCTACTAATAATGTTGTACAGTCAAACTTAATTTCATTATTCTAGCGGCAGCCGTTTAGGCTGTGTATTCTTTAAAATTTTAGGGTTGGCGGCCATTTTGAATCCAAAATGGTGACTTTTTCAAATTTTTAAGAAGTTTTCTTAATTTGCTATCAATGATGTAGTTTCATACCAAATTTCACTGTTCTATCTTTAGTCGTTTAGGCTGTGTATTCTTTGAAATTTTAGGTTTGGCGGCCATTTTGAATCCAAGATGGCGACCTTTTCAAAATGTCGGAATTTTTCCTTTATCTACTTATCATCCTCTACCTTCATACCAAATTTCATGTTTCTAGCTTACTCCAAACACCCTAAACAATATGATGAGTGAGTGAGTCAGTCAGTCAGTCAGTGAGTGAGTGAGTGAATGAGTGAGTCAGTTAGCCTAAAATGTGCAATTTCAGGGGTCCACAACTAGAACATAGTTTGAGATACGAATATGAAATTTTGTACATCTGCACATATTTACCATATCTCCTTATCGCCAAAAGCTCATATTCCTATCTTTAATATCTTTTTTTTTACGGGGCCCCCAAATCGTCGATTTTGCCATAAACTCTTGTTCCTGTATAACATGCTTCTGGCAGTGCTGACGTTTTCTGACGTGAAGAACTTGGCTCATGCACTGCCGTGCATGTTGATTATCTTTCCGAAGCGGAATTGTGTACGGTTGCTGTGCACAACTTCCTTCAGATCACTTCTTATACGCCACACCGTGTTTACAACATGCCTTTCAACATTATCGTTTAACACTTTCGTGCCAAACTTCGTCAATATCTAGGGCCTATTTAATGTGTTTCGGTAGTTCAGCTGGTATAACTTTCATTACAGTGATATATAGTTACGCCAATCTATACATGAATATAATAATATTTGGTAAAATCTAAAAGAGATGGTGAGGACGGAATCTGGTTTACTTAGGAAAAAATTCCAAACAAAAGATAATTTATTTCAGAATGAATAATAATTGATAAGAACAAGTGTGCTAAATGTAATATAAGTGATACTTTAGAACATATTTGAGGAGAGTAAAAATAAACGAATAATCTGGGATACCATTTTAACAATAGCGGTAAGTTACGAGAACAGTAAAGAATGTATATTATCTATCACAAATTATATATTAACAGAGCTACACTATTACCGTCCCTCAAAACATCTTTCGCCAATCAAACTGCTAATAATACTTTTCAAATTCTTCTTTACGAACGTGATATTAAAAAGAAATTTTGCAGACAATTGGACTATCACCAAGATGACCCACATTCTAACTCTGTTCCCTCCAACTTCGTTTCCTAGCCTACCATCATTCACTTAATAACACACTCGTATTTGCAATAACCCGTTTCTTCCATTACTTCTACATTCCGTACACAGATATAGGCAAACATTTACTTATTTTAGGTGTGCAAAACGTGAACATAAGTTCTATTTTTATTGTGTATTCTAAAAAGATTTCTCGTTCCTGTGGTCGTTCCATTATTCGAGAATGATGAGCTAAGAAGGTCTGAAGCTGCTTCCTTCCGTACATCGTTCTTGTGAGAGGTAACAGCCCATTCTGATTTGGGTTTCACCGGTTTTCCTTACTCACACAAGGTGAATATTAGAAGTACAACTTTAGACAAGGAAAGCTGTTATCCTACACCTTTTCTCATCGTCAAGGCAAAGCGCATGACAGCTTCAAAAGTGTTATAATTACCACAAATATAAAGTTTCTAGTTGCTTAGAATGTCTACAAGGAAAAACTTAAACTTTAATCTAATGCTCAAACTATATGTTCGTAAAAGTTAAAACATATTAAGAACACTTACCATTATTTCCAAATGATCATGCATTCTAAATCCTTTTTAAAAGAACATCATACCCTATTTTCTGAAGGTTTGTTTCTTGTTTAGTTATTGGTGAAGACATAATCTTCGTCTTAGCTTTCAGTCGCTTAGTAACAAATACTTCCTTTTTATATATATTGTTGTCCGCTTCAGATTTTTCGCATAGGAACAGAACAAAAGCATGCAATAAGCTATGCTTTCTTTCATAAGTTAAATAAAATTGAGCGGTAATGGTGCTGAATAAGCATTAAAAGTAGCTCGATGCTACTACTGGAAAGAATGAACAAATATATTTATTTCACATTTTTAAAGGCATTGTGCAAGAATTTTAAAAAAAAATGTCGTCACCTAACTAATTTTGTTGTCAGCGGAAAACTATCCGTCTCACAACAAACTTTGGGAAACCTGAAACTGAAAATTGAAAAAAATATTTGGAAGCAATACAAATTTAAGATCACTTCCATAGAATGAAAATTACCCAGAAGTGGTACCGTAATACATAACTAGTGTTTATTATTTACACTACCTAACGTTTTGTTACGATATTTCTTTTTGATTTAATGAAAAACAAAATCAATATGGGGGGGTCATGTACAATGTCAGCTTATAAACAGATTAAAATTTACTGATGTCATTGCTCTAATTATAGGAAGTGAAAGAATTGATAATAGAACCAGTTGCCAAAATCTGAAATTTATACAGCAGGTGTCACAGTTACACGATAAACAAGAACATCAAAGAAAAGGTTTGCAGTAGACTACTTTGGAAAAGAGATCAGAATGAACGAACACATTTAATTATGAGTATATTAAGTACAGTTTTACACGGAATTTATTAATGCTCTTTAGGTATCTCGGCTCAGGCAAAACTATAGTTTTTAATTGAGTACATTGAGGAATTCTTTCAGAACGCGTTTCAAGAACACAACAAGTAAACTAGAATATCATGGATAACCCAAAATTAACATACCTTTAACAAGAAAGAACAAAAGAGAATAGAAACTTCTAGCACCTATGATTCTCGAACGGTTATTACATTCACGCGGACTGAATCGTTCTTTTACGCTATTCGGGGTCAATCCTAAAAACACTAGATGATTTATGGCACCCCTTTTTATCTTTCCGCAGTTAAATCCAATATAAAGTTTTATTAGCTTATTCATCTCCCATGCTGTCGGATAGTTAACAATTGAACCCACACCGATATCCGTATTCGTTCGAAAGTACAAGTGAAACAGATATGAGCTCATCATCAGGTGGAGTTCACCCACCGTATGAAGGTCGTCATGGTTCTCACTTCATTTGATCATAAGTTGTAATGTTCAGGTTTAATAAAACATGAGTTCACATGTACATTACCAATACTTTCGAACAAATCTGGGCCGAAATTTACTTAAGGAATATTGATATGGCTTGAGTTCTTAGAAATTCGAGTTTTTAACAATCTAGCGTAGAAATCTAAGTTATCTAATAACATTTCATATTGAATTTATGTTGTGACCTCATTAGTAGAGTTTGTGAAACTGTTTGAATATCAGTAATATCATTAAAGTGTGTGGAAACTAGGCCAGTGTGCGGTTGTTCGAAACAGCACACGGATACCCAGGAAAGAAATTCTAAAGATAACATGTCCAAAAATACTGAATGGTCCAGAATGTTGTGCAACGGCCGTGTGCAAAGGACAGTTTTTCAGTCCACGTCAATCGCTGTTGTTCCCACTAAAGAAGCAATTGCAAACATGACAGTAGCGGTTTGTGATTTTTATGACTTGTATTTTTTGCTCTAATTAAGCATTTGACTTCCAGATATAGACCTACTAATAACGTGGTTTAACTATCCGAGGCAGGGAGGAGTACACAAACAAAAATAATTATTTCGACTGTAGGAAGATTCTTGGTTCCTACAGACAGGAATCCTCTCTGAAACATGGTGAAGTAGTACGTTCGAACCTTCACAGCAGCTTATGATCATGAAGAACGTCAGTTCTTCGAGTGACGCTGGCAAAGGACACTGTTAGCGGCACTCAGATAGTATACAGTTAGTTTCGGATCTACCGAAGTATAAGTCCGATTTTGATGCTTGAACTTACATTTGAAAGCTCTTTCCAATACTAAGACACAAATTGGGTCGGTAGGATCTCCTTGGGACCCCTAGGGAGCTTAAAAAAATAATCAAAATTTCATATTTGTTTTAGGATAGCACTGACCCCAGATCATATATGCGGCCGAAACTTACTGGATCTTATTCTACGTTTCAAACGGTGTATCATACGTTAAACTCGGTGGAGCGGTTCAAAAGTTACGACTTTTTAAACCGAATCACAAAATTTTCACAAATGATAGAAAGGTATGTCCGTCATTCTGTGTGTCTTTTTGTTTTAGTCCCAAATGGGTGGTACCGGGGGGTTTAGAGGTCCATTGCAATGATAATGGGGGCAAATCCAAGCTTAGATTTTTGATAGGAGTTACGGTTTTCGAGATATGGAGCAAAATCGATCTTGTATCCTTCCGCCATAGTGACACGTGCCACTTTTAAAATACGAGCCCGTACGGAGAACACTCTCCGCTGCTGCTCCACTCATCTGGGCATGACGTAAAGGAGAAAAATGTAAAGATACATGACCGTACCTAATTTTATCTAACCTCTACTTTCCCATGGTGAGTAATTTAAAATGTACTTTCTGTCAAGAATATTACAGTGCACGTGTCTCCTACCTATAGCGCGTGTGCAGGAGAGAGGAGCATCGGCATAGATGGCTCGTGTTACAGTCTTTTTTATAGGCAGCCTTACAAAATAAGTGATATCAGTACAAAACCCCGTTTGGGGTAAAAGGAAGAGTGACGCAAGAACTCTACTCACAAAAGAAGTGATATCTATTTTGCGAGTGACTTTCTTTGTGTCACTATGGCGGAAGGATACTCTTAATTTTATTACAAAGGCAATACTTTCGCCATAGTTACACAAAGAAAGTCACTCGCAAAATAGATATCACTTCGTTTGTGAGTAGAATTCTTGCGTCACTCTTCATTTTACCCCAAACGGGGTTTTGTACTGATCAAGTATACAGGGATAACACAGCATCGTGACAAAGCAACTACTGCATAGGAAGTAAGCAATACAACACGAACGGTATCACAAATCTGCCTATTAAACAGTGTGACGCCACTTTGGATACTAGCGGACACATATTCACAACGTCCGGTAGAAACATTTCAGTCGAATCAAGAAAGGATTTTTGCTGGAATTAATTCAAACAAAAATAATTATTGGTTCCTGTTCATGTAGGTACCCCGTAGTTTAACATGCTAAAAATCTACACTGATCTTCACGCCATCGGCCGCCACATTGAAAAATGGCATCCATCCGACGTCTTGAAGACACTATTTCAACATTTACGCCAGAATGGTGAAAGATACGAAGAAAATGCATTTGCTTGGCTACACTTCCCATGTTTCTTCAGATATTATAATTTTAATTTTTCTTAATTTGTATAAATATCTTATTGTCAACAACAATTATTAAGTCAAGAGTTCGATCTATGAATTATTTTTATGTGTACTACAATTTTTTCATAGAAAATTAACCTCGAAAACATTTGTGGGGGAGGTGGTTGAAAGCTCAGGGGAAGGGGAATAATAATATGCGGTGCCTATTTCACTCTAGACCGTTGCTGGGATTAATTCAAACAAAATTAATTCTTGGTTCCTGTTCATGTGCGTACTAAAAATCTGTTCCTGTTCATACTAAAAATCTACGTTCTGCCCTTCACACCATCAGCTGTCATATTGGACAATGGCGTCAATTACACGTCTTGAAAACAGGTTTTCGACATTTATGCGAGAATGGTGCAATATACAATTACCCGACAAAACCTCGTCAACAAAACATCGTTTGTAAAAATATCGACAGACAATTGACCGACAGGTAAAAGCACCGGCAGTACATTTCACCGACTTACAAAAACCTCGACAAGGAAAACCTCGACGTCAAAATCTCGACAGCAAAAACAATGCCAGCAGTAACCTCGATGACAAAACCTTGCCAGCACAAACCTCGACAGCAATATCCTCTACCATAAAATATTGCCAGCATAAATTTCAACAGCAAAACCGCTCTAGCAAAAATCCGTACGTAAAATGCTTACAATGGCAATTCCATTCTATTTAAATTCTGTAAAGGGTTTTGGAAAAATTTCCCTTTACAGAAACAGAAAGGCAACAGTTTGTGTGAAAAGTGAACTGCATCTACACAAGACATTGTTGTCCATTTGCTGAGGCCAAAAAGGAATCATTAACTTTGAGCTGCTCCCCAGGAATGTGATGTTAAATGATGAGCTATATTGCGAGCAATTGTGTCGATGTCAGGCGGCTATTGCGGAGAAAAATCAGCAACACGCCATCCTGTGATTCTCCCGTTGGACAACGCCAAACCTCACACTGCAACAATGATGAAAACAGTTCATGATCATGGAAAGTTTCTGGAAATGGAGGTCTTTTCACATGCAGCATACTCCCCAGACCTTGTGAATTTGGACTATCATCTATTCTGTGCACTGCCAAACGCATTTTGTGGCAGATTCTTCTCTGACGGCGCGGCTGTGAGCTCTTGGCTTGATGATTTCCTTGCCAAGCCACTGGTGGATATTAACCACAAAGGGATCGCGGAGCTCTCTGAACAGTGGAAGACAAAGTCGTACTGAACAGTGGAGACTATATTATTGATTAATGTTCTGGAATTAGTGGCCTCCTATATTTATAGTTAGTGCTGGAATTAAATGGTAACAACACCTTCAGAACTTCTGCACCAAGCAATTTCTGCCCGCTGGCCTGTAATCAAGGTGGTCAAGGGTTCGATTTCCACTGGGGACACACGTGGTTCGGAGCCTATGTTAAACTGAAGGTCCCGTCCTAAGGACATCATCTTCATCCGAAGGATGGCAATGACAAACCACCATCGGTTCACCATACCGACTGTCACCATGTCACTTGTAAATGGGACTAGCCTTGTAAGTGATTAGACAATAAATCCAATGAAATCAATAAATACTTGTGCTTAAGAGACCTCAGTACTCAACGTCGTTCTTTTCAAGATATTACATAGACAGACAAATGACGAACAACAATAAAATATTGGAAAGTGGCCCCGATAATGCCTAAGAATATCTATCGCATGAACTAACCCGCAATTTCAATATATATTTGTTTTTGAAATGAAATCAATTAAAAACCTGAATTAGCTCATTTTCTGGGTGCTAATTGGTACTGTCTGGCCCGCTTTTGAAACGTTCAGCATTGTTCTTCTTCATCTCGGTATTTTTAAAATCTAAAGAAGTAGGGGTGATTAGTATAGAAGTAGTAAGGTAAATTTCCTTTACAACGAATGTAATTATAACAAAATTTCTGTTTGAAAGAAGTTCTTTGAAATACCAGCAGAATTTTTGTTCTCCAATACAATGTTCATTACAACGAAATATAGTTATAACGACATAAAATTGCAGGTCCTGTAAAATTTGTTATAACGGGCTTTTACCTGTAGTAGTATAGTGATAGTGTTACACGTTTCATTGTGATGAATCAGCATTGAAAACTCATAAATTGTGTTGAATCACCAAGTTGTAGCCATCCTGGAACACTGGAAAGTATTGAATTAACACAGCCATTAAGGCCTCTTGCTTTCATTAATACTTTGCTTTATTCCTGTTTCGTTTCGATTACTTTCATTGTCGTAGCCCATATACACATTACAAGCTCTCTGGAAACAACGGAAATATTGTAGACATATATTAAATGATTAATATCAATTTTGCACAGAAATGTGAGAGAAAAAAATATTTTTGTAACCTATGAAAAATAGAATGTCACTGCATAAGAATTTGCATATTTGGAAAATTTTCTTAGAAATTATGAAGAAGTTCTTATGAAAATGTAAAACTCGAGGAACAAAAATACAAGCTATTCGACATTCGACCCTTTCATTTAAAGTTCACATAACGAACTCAATGAGAAAGAATACGCGAAGACAAATAAATGATTTCGAAAATAACTTCAAAAATTACTTGCATAAAACCAATTCAAAAATTCCCCAACTAGTAGTAGCACAAATAAATAATATCATTCTTCAACGAATGTAAATCTCGAACTCCTTCTTTGTAAAAGGTTTTAAAAGCCAATGTACTCGTAATACGGATGATATAAAATGAAATTCGTTGTGCCATAAATATTATCTCCAGCTGGGAGTTGATGCAATCTAAAACCGTATTTTACATGCTACACTTCCCGCTTAAGGAAGAAATTTAAAGCGATTTGCTTATGCAGCACAACGACGGAAAACAAATGCGTAAAAAACTTATAAAAAGTTATAAACTTTAAACTGCAACGTTCTCGGGATTGGAAGTAATATATCTTTGACTTTTTTTCGTTGGCTTCCGTAATGGAGAAAGAATCGATGTAAGAAAAAGCGTGATCTGAGAGACATCTATGAGTAATCTTTCAAACTGTTTTGCATTCATGTTTGCAAGAAGTGTGGCAGAAACTCCATCTAGCGAATGATTGAGGCACTAAGAGTTTAAAACAGTTTTCTTCCCAGGCAGGAAAAAAATATTTTCCTTGAGTTTGCAAGAACTGCATAGGGTGGGGAATAGAGAGCGAGGGCAACGCTTGCTTGTAGAAGGGAAAGGGAAAGTAAGATTTATTGAATGACCGATACAAACCGACGAGTAAATCTCTTGTTGGACTCGAACAGTAGGAAACTCGTGAGTCTCTGTAAATCTTGATCTTCGGGTAGCGGCGACCCACAGACTGGTCAACGATAAGCGTCGCTGTGGTCAAGGAGTGGTGATGTTTCAATTTGTTTTTAAAATGTACCCAAAGATCTCCCATCTTTCGCTGCAGAGAGTTGTTTATTAGAGGAAGAGGGGCATAGGGTCCACTCACTGTATTGAACGAGAGGTTACATTACCAGCATAATCGTCATGACATAATTTGTTTCATATAAGTATGCTAATTATAATACGACTGGACAGACATACTAACAACAGCCTGAGACAAAGTTGCCTAAAGGCCTTGAAAATTAAATTCAAAATTCAGATGTACTAACAAAATCACAAATTTATTATCTCGCGAAGCTGCAGGCAACTTATTAAGGTTTTTATTACAACATTTAACGTACTATTTTATTAGCTGTTCGTAAAAGAAAATTCAGAAAGCTTTAATTTCGTTTTGTCTGTCTTTCCGTCAAGTTTGTAATGCATGTTAGCTACTAAACGAAAGCAGATAAGAGAAGATAGATGCAGATTTGAAATAAATGTTCTCGATTTATCAGGCTACTTTCAATTTGCTGACGTTACTACCTTTATTTATTGTACTCACTTTGCACATGCACACGGAAGAAAATGTAAAACTTTTTTTACGCGCGTTAATTATAGAATGTCTGGTTAAAGGTACAAATCAGTTTCTTAGAGAAGTGATCATTTATTCTGTTCGACACATCGAAGCTTTTACCTAACAAACATACATTAATGCAATAAAGCCGCTGTAGTCCGACACATATGGGACCGAGCCTTGTCAGATTAAAGAGATCTGTGTACTTGCGAATTGTCGGACTGTAGAGACTCTACTGTATTTGACTTCTGTAAATAGATTAAAAAAGACATTAGTTGTGGTTTGAAAGTGAGGACCCCTCACAGTATTTTCTCTAGCGTGTCTAAGAATATTGAGGACAAATTTGGTGCGGATAGGTTAAATGGTATGGAATCCTTTACCAAACAAGTACCCTTCACATATTTTGAATTTTATGTATAGATTGTATCAATATATAAACCTTGTGAGTGTGTATATGTTCTAACAATTCTCCGTTTCTCCTAGTAGACTCAAATAAATTTAAACTAGGCAAGCGGGAATGCCGTTTCTTGGCATCTGTCACTAAGTTCAATTTGAGATAGTCTTAACGAGTGCATTAGAGGTATACAAAACTGCGCTTTATTACTATTGTGTGATGTTTTAAAATTTTAATTTAAAATCGCAGAAAATTTGAGCATCAGTGTCTATAATCGCGGGATGAAAGTCAAAGAAAACGAAGTGTTTTCCAATACCAGAAAAAGGAGGAAATAAGGCGAACATACTGGATGACGCAAAAGTCTGGCATGCGGGGACTTTTAGGATATGGCTATATGAGTTACGATTATGTCCCACGAGTTTTAAAAAAATACTATTTTTCCTAGATGCCGACCCCCATTCACTTCTCTACTAGAAAGGGAAATAAAGCAAAGGAAATTGAGAGAAAGAATGCAAACCAGCATTAGCCATTGTAAGTTGAATAACTGTGGTTACACAGGAACTGCCAGTAACACTTTGATAATCCCTTGAGAGTAACTCATTGTAAAGTCTCGTCAAACGTCTAGGTTTGTAATCCGAACAAACAAAGAAGCTTACTTTTATTTAACTTGTATGTATGCGTTTCAGATGCTAATAACCTGTCACATAATGCACGAAACAAAAAGACGAACAAACAATACGTTAGAGCATTGGTGGACTGGCCATAATAAGGTACCGGCCCGATGGCCGGTGCGCCCTCCCCAGATCAGTGCCTCTGCGCCCTCCTCGGGAGGGGCGAAGGCCTGTCTTGGTCTGAGGAGGGAGCACAGCTTCCTCCCTTAACACGATTTTTAAGGCTGTTAATACAAATGTAGCCGAAAAATTTAAACAACTTGTATGACTTTTGTAGTCTCAGGTAAACTGTGCAGATTTTTATCATACATTTAATACTCAAAATGCTTTGTTTGTTTATGAAAATATTGAATTTGTATAATTCTATCGTGATTAACTACAATAGATTCTTAATCTTTTGTTCCTTTTTATGTACTAATTTTCCGGGGGAAGCCCCCCTACACTTCCTGTTATTTGGGGGTATTCCATACTCGCAAGAGCCTTCGGATGGACAGCGCCCTCCCAGAGTATGTGACCGCGCCCTTTTTACATAGCCAGTCCACCATGCGTTAGAGGCACTGAGTTTCTACTTGATACGAGGTAGTTCGTCAAAATAGAAAAGCCACTCTACCTGAATATGCTGTATATACAGCATTCAGCAATGAACCTTAGGTAAAATTGGAAAATACGAATAACGTTATGAATGGTCTTCGTACCAATGGTCATTGCTATTCATCAAATTGACGTTCCCGGATCTAATTGTTCAGTTCATGCTACCCAGTGGACTAACAGTCTACCCTGGTATCTAGGCTCATTATCATCTTGCATAATGAATATAGCACTTGCACAAGGATATTGTGGACTACCAGAGGCGTCTTTATCTTCTGTGGAAACCGTGAGACTAGTGATGAGACAAAAGATTAAGAATCTCGTTTGAAAAGGGAACCAAAGAAATTTTGACTATTCCTTGGGTAAGATTTACGTCTCGTTATAGGATTTAGGTCAGTTGAATTCGGAGACATGTAGATCCTTGCAGTTTTCAATGGGGGATGATATAGTAAGTAAGTTCGTCATAACGTTTAAGAGCTAATGAGTGCCGACTTTTTAAGGTTCTAGTATCTTGGAAATGACAACAGAGTAGCAATTAGGATCAAGAAATTTTTATTGAAGGATTGGTTTTGCTTTGGAATAAGAAATGTGTTCAATTCAAGATTCAGGTGCTGAGCTAACAAATAACGTGTGAGGAAAAAGTTAAAAATCTATCTTAATGGCAGAATGTATTAGCAATTTCGCATTCAATGAAGATGAGTCGAGACGAGTAAGGGTTTTCAGTAGTGCCTGAATCAAAGGAAATTTTCTGATTGTTATGTGAAGTAGAGTACATGGCAATTGATGTATCACTAAAGATGGTCATCCTGGTTTCTGAGAGGTAACTGCAACTTCTGACGATGGACTAGAAGTACTAAGTTGTGATTGTTGTGATGGCACCCCACTTCTTGTAGTGAAGTATGGCTTAAAAAGGTCAGCGATGTGGCAATTGCGGAGTCAAACGAGTGGATTTTAACTTAGATGGGGTAACGAGTCGGATTAACCGGCTAAAACAAGCTACAAGAAAGATCCGGAGCAGATATCGGAGTACGGTGACGACTAGGTATCTAACCTCTGCACATGTTAGTTTCTGTTTGTCACGAACTTACACGGACGCATTTCTGCTCTTCTTCTCAATTTTTAAACTTCTGATGGTAAAAGTCAAAGTTCCAAGTTTTTACTCAGAAGATCTCGTAAAACATGCAAATCTCCCGACTTTGCGAGATAGTCTCAAGATGACGCTTACATGCCTAATTCTTCAGTTATCGTGAACGTTGATCCAGAAGGCTGTGTTCTGGGAGGAGATAGAAGTTGTTCCTGAGTTCTTAGTTCCATACACGTTTTGCATTGTTGGAGAATGATCTGCTTTTCCTAGCTGTAGGCGATGATCTGGGTCCTTATCTAGGCTATAGCTTTGCGTTTGGAGAAGGGTAAGCTGCTTCTGTTTTGCAGTAGGCAGCTGGATTCCTTAGACTGCTTTCTGATTAATCCGCGTCGTATTTTTGTTTTTCTAAAAGGTAGGAGGTAAATTGGTTAAGGTGTAGGATAGTGCCTGAAGTAGGCAGAGTAGGTAGGAATGTGTACGCTTTCAAGTTTCAATTATTTTATTGTTTGTTTCAGTCAGCTTTACATATCATTATTACATATAGTCATATCAGACAACCCTATAGAGAAAACGAGAACAAGCTCAGTAGGTTGGCGAGACAATCTGAACAATTTGTACTGAAAAGTTTCGTCTAATAAGAAGTACAACACTAGAACCTATTTGTATGATAATGGTTGTTCTTATTCCGTCTTGTAATGGAGAAAAAAAATCCTGATGGGCACCTGCATTGAATTTGATACACACTGTTGCGAATCAAGGTAACAGAGAATATCCTATAATAACCTTGTCTTCATTTGAATGCGATTCTGCTAGGAAGATGTACTAGATTATATTTCGCGAAAAAGAAACAAACACATTGTCTCTTTCAACGAAGGTTTGATTTCCTACCAAGGCGACAGAAACGCTAGACTGAGAGGCATTTATAAAAAAGTTGTTACGACACACAATTGCGTGTTAGTGTGAGTGTGTGTGTGTGAGCGGGTAGCTCTCATAGTTTGACGCTTTGATTATTTCCTGTTCTAGTTGTTCTATAAGGCGAGGGAAATAAAATACAAAAAAAAAAGAAAGGATTATTCCAATAAGGTATTGATTAAGACGCAGTACGAAATGAAGATACAGAAAATGTGATAAACATATACGAAAGCAAGCGAAAAATGACACATGTTTACAATTTGCTGAAAGGCCGAATTTAATGTTCTATTATCATCAGTTTTCTTCTCCCTTTTGGAATGGTATACACTGAAGTGCCTAAAGTCATGGGACAGCGGGAGAGAACTAGTTGACGGCGGGGTAACATCGTGGGAAACCGGTCGAACGGTGCGAACCAGTTGCACCGTGATCAGTTCGACTTCTGTGAGTGTATTGAAACGTCATGTACTGAGGTAATGGCAACCCGACGGGAATTATCGGCGTTTGAGCGTGGGATGATAGTTGGTGCTAGAAGCATGGGACATGTGATTTCGGAAATTATTTGAACATTGAACTTTACTAGCACCACAGTCTCAAGGGTGGACCGTGAATTCCGCATGGAGGCATTACGACCCATCAGGGCCAACGCAATGGCCGTCCACGGGTGTTGAATGACCGCGACCAGCAACGTCTGGGCAGATCTTGTCCGAGCAGACAGACAAGCAACAGTGCGTGATCTCACAGCATGAATCAATAGGACATCCCAGGAACGTGTCTCAGAGGTCGGTGAAGTGCAATTTGGTCGCCATGAGATATCGCAACCGAAGACCGACATGTGTGCCGCTACTAATCGCTGTCCATCGGTGCGAGGACTCACACGCACTCGAGAACACGTAGATTGGGTCTTATAGAACTGGCAACGTGTAGCGTGGTCAGCTGAGTCATGTTAGGATCAATCGGTAGGGACGGATGATATGATCCGGGTGTGGTGCAGACCCCATATGCAAGCTGGTAGTCGCTCCGTCATGCCCATGCCAACAATGAGATTTTCGAGGATGACAATGGTTCATGTCACTAGATCGAGTTGGTGCGCAACTGGCTTGAGGAACACTCTGGCTACTTCCAACGCATGATTTGTCCCCCTAGATCACCGGACATGGACCATATCGAGCACATTTATGCACGTAGTA
This sequence comes from Lepisma saccharinum, assembly GCA_022664845.1. Classification (NCBI taxonomy): domain Eukaryota; kingdom Metazoa; phylum Arthropoda; class Insecta; order Zygentoma; family Lepismatidae; genus Lepisma; species Lepisma saccharinum. The sequence continues at coordinate 12,477 of JAGDQP010024080.1, read as the reverse complement.
TTACCGAGGAGGATTTTATGCGATAATGGACCCTGCGATATGGACCCTATCGAGCACATTTATGCACGTAGTATTACCGAGGAGGATTTTATGCAATAATGGAAGGATAATGGACCCTGCTTTATCGCAAAGAAGTTCCAAGCTGCCATGAAGAGTCGAGGCAGAATCATTAGCCATACCATACCATACTATCCGCAATCAAACCCTGTTGCACTGCGAAATAAATAGGTTGTGGAGGTTGTTTTTTGCGCAGGAACATACGCGGTGGTATCGACATTTGGTAGGTGTGACCCTCCTACTGAACTATCTATTAGCGAAAATCTGGGAATGGCACCTGCCCAGTTACATTTGAATGTTGGGACGTTATCCCTTGTGTGACAACAGCTGAGATCACTCTCAATCAAAGAGAAAGACCAGCCCTGGAAGGGCAAGCTATTCATGGCTGATTTTCAGCGTAAGCAGGTAGTTTCGAAAAGGATGAAGAAGTGGTAACATTCACATATGAAAGGACCACTTATCCAAGAAGGGGATTTGGTGTTTCTGAAAAACCATGAGCTCAGCGACTCCTATCATAAGCACATCAAGAAACTCTTTGATCTGTACCATGGGTCCTACGTAAAGAAACCGAGTCAGAAAGCTTTGGAAGTCGTGGATCCTATGACGGGGTTCAGTGTAGGAAAGGTATCTACAGTGTAAGGTATGGCATCCTACGGAACCGACGTATGCTCAGGGTATACACAAGGTGAAGGATCAAATTCCCTTGATGTGTTGTAGAGGAGTGGACAGCGATGTGCGCCAGCCCTAGTGCCGTGATTTTCCAAGATTGTGAACAATGGAGAACAGGAATCTTAAAAATTATGTACAGTGGATGCGTGTATGAACTGCGAGAGTGTGCGTGAGAATGGTTGTGATGTGGAAGAATAGCAAATTAGTATAGTGTTGAACAGTTTATTCGTGCAATGTGTTTGATGGAATACTCGTTGGCGAGTTCAAAAGGAGAATAGTTTGGGTTGAGCCCGTTCGGGAGCCATGTGTCACGGCCACCGGGTCAAGCTTTAGTGTGGTAGAGTGACAAACGTCACCGACGTGCCCAGAAGATGCCGCGCGACATTGCGAACTTTCATAAATTGTGTTCGTTATTATTTTAATTATTATTAATGAGTTTTAAGTGAAAGTAAAGTATTATAAAGACTGGACAGCTATTAAATATACCGTACTTTAATAATTAATTATTCATAAAATATCTGTAATTAAGGGTAGAGTACCAGTGTTTCCTTCAGTTTATTGTACCTGTCAGCATAATCTGGCGAAGCAGGCTCTGCTCTGTAGATCGATAACAAAGCACAAATATGCAGTGCACCAATCCTTGAATAGTTGGTATATTTTAATTGATGTTCCACTTTCTCCCATTGTGAGAGGCTTTGCTAGTGTCTTGGTAAGTGCGAGAGGCAGCCCCTTGGGATTTCGAGGGACACCTCGTCTGTTGGAAATAGGTAGAGAATAACCTTCTGTTGGTGTATACGAGGGAGCAATCATCTCTTTGTGTCTGCGAGAGGTTTCTATGGTTCTCTTCGGTGATTCGAGAGGGTGACTGCCTCTTCGCGAGAGTCTGCCCGTTAGTGTGGATCTCTTGTTTCCCGGAGAGGCTCAATAGGAAATTCCCCTCTCCTCTTGCGAAAGTATATTTTACAGTAGTGTCCATTTGGATGTATTGGATCTTCAAGGGAAGTTTGTGGCAAGGTACAAGACGCCCTTTGCTGTGAACGGGGAATTTTCATGGTTCAGGCTTGATACCCAGGTCGGCCCACACAACGCGAAGCAGTTGACCCCTTTCCTGGATTTCTTGTGGTGGATCTTCTGTCATCAACTTTTGTAGTAGTTTCGAGACTAGTACCGTTCGGGAGAGTCCTATAACTGCTACTGGCGCTCGGAGCAGGGATGAAGGAACTGTTTTACAGTCGCCCGAAACATAATAGTTTTACTTCTTATAATGCTAGTTCGAAACTGATTGCAAGTTTATTGGTAAACCAGTGTGCAAAAAAATTGATTAGTTCTTTTATTGGTATTACATTTTATTAGTAATGAAATGTTCAAGAATTCTAACTAGAATTTACTATTTAGTAAGGCATTTTCAATTAGAATAAAGACTAATATCCTAGTTAATACTGTGGTAATATAAACTTTTCGAGACTAATGTACGATAAATGGCGGATATGCAATTAAAATTGATTTTGCAGTTTGTCTTCAAACACAGCAACTAACGAACTTAAAGCTCATATATCGTAGCAAGTATTTGCGTTTCTATTGTTCATATTTTTTGTAGCTCTGTCGTTCTATTCAATGAAAAGATGGTAAAATATTAGTCTTTTTTAAATACTTGAAGTTTTAAAATAATGAGAATGGTCAAAAAACACTCCCAATATTTTATTCAAAAATATTTCCCGTATGGAATAACGAAAAACCTGTTCGAAACTGAACTCTAAGAAATACATCAAAATACTACGTATTTTAAAAGTTTATAATTAGGACGTGAGATGGAGATAGTGAATTTCATGTATACCACTATATTTCATTACATGAGAGTAAAGATCTTATGAATGATCAGAACGATCTCACTTCAAAAGCTTTCCAGAATTTTGAGATAAGAAATCTTTAAAAGAAGTAAAAACGTTGCGTGTTTTGATCTTGCTTGAAATCTCGCATGTTTCACCTAATATTGTTAATTTCCTGCTGTTACTACTACGCAAGGATTTTTGAAAAGGTCACTAAAAGAAATCACTCTCTTTTGTGGAAACAGGAGCTTCGGCGTTACCTGTTTATTGATCCATCTTCTTTGTTTACTCCCTGTTTGTTGAGCCAAAGGTTAACTAATAATAGTTAATGAATCTATCAAATCATATGTTATCATATGTTACCCCCGAACAAATCCTGGAACTCAGGGAATGACAAACGATCAATAAAATAATGTTTATCATTACTTCTCATTCAAATGCAATTTTATTTTCCGAAATCGACAAAAGTCGTCAAATCTTGGAACATAAAAAAGCAAGTGACACATTATTTTGTGACAAAGCGCGGGCCAGTTCACCTGCCTTATTGTTGCTGTGGAAAGAGTAAAAATCAAAGGACTTCATGTGGAACAAAGAGAGTGCCGAAATATGGAGGCGTCATTCTTCATGAGCCTGGTCCTGCTGTATTCCTAGAAACAATGGGGCAGCTGACTATCCTGGCTTCCAGCTTTCAAGGTATTACACTGGTATTAGCTTGGAATGTATCAATACGCGCTATCAAGCCGCTTACGAAAGCAGAAGTTTCTTTTTTTTAAATTTATTTTATGGGCTAAACTGGGAGTCTTTGGCCGATACCACTTACGTCTGAGGTATAACTCCACCCAGCGATCGTTCTTTTGGGGTCAGGAATGAGGAAGATATTAATCAAATCCTGTTCAAGTATCATCCCGATATTCGCCTAGTGAAACTGAGAAAATCGTGGAAAACCTCAGTCAGGATAGTTTGCCACGAGGCTCAAATTTACTGCCTTCCTACACTGCAAAAAATAGCTGTGCTAATTCAACACAATGCGGTGTCCCAGCGTGACTACCACATCTTGTGTGTTAAATCAACACAACACACGGTGTTGATTTGGGTACTGGGAGAAAAAAATTACGGCTACAGCGAGATTTGAACATGGGTTGCTCAATTAGAAGTCTAGCGTCTTACCGAGTTCGCTAAATCGCCAGAACAGGCACCAGATTCAAACGATATTTAGCGAACAACATTTGAATTAAACGACTACACAATAGATTTAAACAGTGTAGGGGATCCAGTTGTTGCTGAGCCCCCAAAACAAACTAAGTTACTTGAACGACTTATCCCATGGTTTAATCACTTCCTATTTGTCAATTGAGAACCAGAATTCACATTCATTGAAAATATTCTATTTCTATGAAATCAAGCAAGATGGCGACAGCCAAACACTTGAGCATCATTACTGCTTTCTTATCATAAGAACATGCCAAATGCTGCTCTTGCTCTCCTACAAATGGATCATTTTGTCAATGAATGGGATTGTGATAACTAATTGACCAATGGAAAAGTGATTAAATCATGTAATAAGGCGTGAGAATAACTTTCTGTGTGTTTGGGGTTTAGCAACATTTTTTTTATTCTCTATACTGTTTCAATCTAGTACCCTTTCTGTCTGATGATTTAGTCAAGTCGGTAAGACGCTCGACTTCTAAATTCTAACTGAGTAACTCATGTTCAAATCTCGCCGCAGTGATAACTCTTTTTCTCCCAGTACCGAAATCAACACCGTGTGTTGTGTTGATTCAACACACAAGAAGTGGTAGTCACGCTGGGACACCGCATTGTGTTGAATCAACACAGCTATTTTTTACTGTGTATCGGCGCAGCGATTGGAAGTGCACGATGCAACAGTGTGGTCCATGGGGTATGTTTCTAAAATTCTAGTGAAGCATAACTTATTTTTCTTATTTATATTTTGTGGTTTATGTATTACGTGAAACAAGTATAATTCCTAAAAGAAAATAATATAATAAATTACCTCATAATTAAATTTAAAAAAAGAGCTCCAAATATGAAGTTCTCAATTTCATAATTAAATATTGTAGTAACAGTTATTGAACTCATTTTCTTCCTTATGTGTTTTAGTTAATCTTCTGCATACGTTCTAGAACTTCGCACAGAGAGAGATAAAATCGAATGGTATTTTCTAATCTTCAACTTCTGGCAACTGACTTGGAAATCAAACCAATGACTGTGATTAAACATGGACTTTGAGGCAGAAACAAAAGCAAAACGTAATTTGCTTGTGTAAACGTCAAAAGAAAGTTATTTCTAAAGGTGCTACTAAGATCAAATAGGAGCTCCTGTGTCTCAATGCTCGCAGGCATTCTAGGCAATTACATAAGAGTAGAAATACAATATAAAGAACACACACACACACACACACACACATATATATATATATATATATATATATATATATATATATATATATATA
>JAGDQP010024079.1:8255-26241 GCA_022664845.1 Lepisma saccharinum | reverse complement strand
AGAAGGAGGGAGAAGAAGGTATGATGCTGGGAGGTAAAAGAAAGCACATTCTGTTGGTAACATTTGATGCAGTCAGAAGTGCTTTCTTTTACCTCCCAGCATCATACCTTCTTCTCCCTCCTTCTGCTATGTCGCGTCATGTAAGTTCATTTGTATGCGAATGGTATTCAAATTTTGTTTTCCATAATCATCTCGTTTAAAAACAGTTTCCATCCACCCAATGTTAGTTCAACAAAAAAAAAAAATCCAATCTTGTATCAATTGTATCCAATATGATATATATATATATATATATATATATATATATATATATATATATATATATATACGTATATATATATGATACAATTGGATTTGTATCATATGTGCCTTCTTAGATAGACCCTCACCTGGAAAGAAAAAAAATCTGAATGCCCCGCCCCCCCAAAGTTACAGACAAATCGGCGCCCTTGAGTCTCAACCTCATCTTGTCTATTTAGTAAGTCAATTGTGACAATTGACTAAGAGAAAAATCATTAAGCAATAATAAACAAGTGTGTGTGTGTGTGTTTGTATTTGTACAGAACGATGAAACCGTTCGAATTCTAATCATTCTCATTCAATCATTTCTCATGTTCGCTTAAGGTGATTATGAATTTTCAACATTAATTGAAGTCAAACACCCCACCCATCCACACACAGACATATACAGACACACACACACACACTTATAGGGTATCCGGAAAGTCCTGCGCCAAACTTAAACCACCCATGGAGGTGGCGATGGAAAGCAATTTGAGGTAGGGAACCCGCGTCCGGAACCCAACTGCTACGCCTCTGCGAGTAATTGAAATTTCGAGGTAAGGTGCCCACGACGAGCAATTAGAAGCACTGGGTGCTGCGTTTGGACCTGTGTGTGATGCAGGACTACGGATGCCGCGAAACCAAATTAATTTTTATTAGGAACAAACATTTATGTACAATGTAATTGTAGACTTTTTAAACGTTTGCACGTCTGTACTGCAAAGTTGATACAACAAACGACAGGGAAAATAAAATAAACGGAAATTTGTACTGAACTTAACAATAACATTTTGGTATTGATTTTATTTCCTTGTTCCAAAACAAGGGAATAGGTTTTACCTACTGTATCATTTACAAATATTGCTCAAAAGTACCTCCCTGGAGATTGTCTTCAAACAAAGGTGCAAACGGTTAATAAGCGACGCGCGCACTTGTCCAAAGAAATTGTCTCCATACTATAGGACGTTTCAGCACCGAACTTGGTATAAACACTATTCGACACAATAGAAGTGGGTGTCCCAGTTGTCAGCGTTGCCAACCAATTTGAAAACTCAATTTCTGTTGCATTCCTGTAGGTATTATTATAAATGAAACTTTAAGCTTTCGTGACGATTTTTCGAAATTATGTATTTTGCTTGGTTTTTACATCATGTACCTTTTATATTTTTAAATTCTTTTCATCGACTTTTTCTTCAATGTATTCACAGATGTTATAGTTAGGTTTTGAAATTTACAATTGTTGATGTAAAGTACCTAATGTACAAAATAAAAGATACATGACGTGAAATAATTAATTTACTCTATTACTTTCAAAAAGTGCGGTTGGAGCCGCGGAGCGTGGCTAATGCAATATAAAACATCTTATAGTTATTTTAACGTTTAGATTCTAGGCTAAATTGTTAATTGTATTTCACAATTATTTAATTACTTCAAATTTTAAACAAACTATCAGAAAACCCTGTATTTACCTTCGGTAAATAAAATCATTTAGCTTGTTTAATGTTTGAAGTAGCTTTACTGGTCTTTTATTCAATAATATTGTAACCTTTTCTACAGGCACACATTTACCATTTAAGTGCACTTTAATCCCAAATCGTTTATTCAAAGACAAGAACAGTTAAAATCTAAAATTTACCTAAAAATGTAATTAAATCTTAAGAAAAGAAATGACTAACTTTTATTAGTTCTCTTCCGAAAGATAATGCTTTTAAAACACTTGGAAATTCAAATGGAAAGCTCCAATTTTGATATGGTTCAGCTACCACTAGAATCGGGGTGTAACTTCATGGTGGCACCCTTTGCTGTTTATACGAAACGATGTAAAAGTTTGTGGTTCAGAGAAACACTAACAAAGAAATTAAAAACTTCCTGAAATTAATAATCCTGAAAACAAAGACTCATTTAACAGCATGAAAAATGAAACTAGAATCCGGCGAGGAATTAATTAAAAATAAGAAGGATACACAGATGAGAACACCAGCTGTTTTCTTTTCTTTATTATTAAATTTTAAAATAAAAATGATGTCTTTTATTTTTTTTCCACTCATGTTCAATTATACTACTTAGTTTATATTACCGCAACGTGAGGGGGATGTAACGGTAGTTGTTTCTAAAATGTTTAATATTATATTGCAATGTGGAGTTTGTGGTAGAACAGAATTTCCTTGCTTGATAAGCATCTAATGGTCGTTTCTCTGTTTTAGCCCATGCAAGGGAAATTAACCACAAAGCCAAAATTTTGGAACGAGCTAGACAGCTGAAACCAGTTTTTAAACATTTATAAATTAAACAGAGAATCATATTAACCAAAGAATATTCACTTACAAGAAATAGATACAAGACTAAATTTGTACATATCCAATGTTACGAAAACTTTTTGACGTGTTTTCTTTTCAACTAAATCGAAATACAGCCTTTCCTTCCTGGAAATAACAGTATTTAAAAGCGATTATTTGGAATGAAAATTGATCAAAATTCATTTAGATATTTATTTTCTTAATTGAGTTGTATATTTATTGTTGTATTGAAGAAGATTTCCCAGAAGCCGAAGATCAAAGTTATTTTCTCGCTGATAATCTATGACAATTGATTGCTGTTAATACACTTTTACGTCGTTTAGCTGTTATTTCCTTTCCTTTCCGTATAGAGGAAAACAGAGCCCGGCCTTTACTCCTACTTATAGGGTACCTCTCTGCCATTCGCATGGATTCTTACTCTTCTCCTGAGGAGGGTCCATCCTTATTAACGTTTTAATCATCTTCTCGAATACGGCTCTTTCAAGTAAGTACGTGGTCTTCCAGCAACCATCTCGGAATATTGATACGAACTACGTCGCCAGGTAAGATCTCTATTATCGGTATCTAAGATCTTACTATAACGTTCGCTAATCCATGGTTCAATTCACAGATATTGCACCTTCGCGTCTTTGATCTTCTACAATGCATATGTACTGAACAAAAACAATAAGTCTTTGCTAAGTTAAGATCACTAAGCAACGATGGTATTTCCATTTCTCCATCTTATCGCCAAATTAAGTTCACACAAATTTCTTATGTTTACTAGATTAATATTACTCATTCAAATCATTGCAAAACTTTTATAGTTACCACTCCGATTTTACGACAAAGGGCTGGAGCCTTTCTGCCCAAAACCTTTTACTTCCTCAGTATTCCGTAGGCATCCACTGAAAAACTGGTCTGATCAAAATATGAAACTGAAATTGATCTACGCCATTACATAGCAATTCCTTTTAGAATATCCATCAGAAATACAGAAGGTCGATTTCGTTAAGTTGTAACGATTTGACCGTAGTCATTTTACGCCCAGGAGTACACAGCGACACCGTTGTGGTGTGTGGAGTTGTTGTGGGTAAAGTGTGACGTTTCTACGTTCTCTCTGCGGCATCGAAAGTTCCTGATGCATGGCAAGGGTACATAGTTGCATTTTCCGAAGAAACACATTTTCTTTCAAGAAGAGTGCAATGGTGTAAAAAGCAAGGACTGACCATTGACAAGTCGCGTGTGTGGTGCATTATTTAACAGCATAAGAATGGATTATTTCCGGAATTGCTTTGTCCGAAAAGAATACGCAGGTAGCTGGTACAGCCATCCCAGATCGCTATGGTAGTGCAACGTGTAAGCGTGGATATGATGAAATATAATTCACAAACACAGATCAACCTTTGCAGCCACGCAGGTACGCTCCAATCCACGGTATGGCGCATAGGTCACGATAATATGAGCATAATATGAAACAATGAAACCATGATCTACTCTAGTGCATATATATATCTGTCAAGAAGTAATTAATAAGATATTCTCCAACTCCCACGTCTCTGAAAGAATAAATCATATAACGGCATTACGTTATTTGGAAAGGTGTTAAGACACATTTAGGTTGCGTCCAGCTATGAAAGTAGGAATTAATTGAAAATAACTTTCTTCTTGTTTCGATCTGTGGAATCCATCCTTCAATTCATGAACACCATATTTATAAAAATCTGTGGATATATCTATGCATGTATTTCCCTACCTGTATCTATTACGCTTGCTAGTCAACAACTGGATGTTGCTTACATAAGAAAATACTGTTGTTTAGAAACGGAAATCTAACATATTTAACACTCAAAATGAACCAATAATAAAAACTGATTGAAGGGAAACCATTATGAAGTCAATATATTTGGATGAATTGATCATCGTTTTAAGTAATACTGAAAGTATTAATTTATTTACTTCCTTGGATCACACTAGCAACAGATAAGTAACTTTCTTATACCTGATGTTTTAAGCAAGATACGAAGTAATTGGTAATATAACACTTCATTGTTCATATTAATTTCTATTGGTAAATAAATAATTATTATATCTTCTGTGTATATTACTGTTCTATTTCAGGACAATGACAAAATGAGTTGTAAGGTATTCTTTTAAGTAAAAGAAAATGTCTTTGCATCTCTTCCGAGTTTACTTAATTTTATGTTTTATGGCATTAACTTAATTGCATCCCCCAGAAATCGAAGCTATAATTTCCCTTGATGAGTATTCTTCCAGGTGGTAGGTAGCGGTCAAGGTCTTAATGAATGTTTTATCTCTACATTCATTACAGTTAAGCCAACTGTCCGGGAAATCTTAGCTAAGTTAACAGCAAGGAGGACGCTATCTGCCTTACCTTCGCAGGATTGCACCTTTATTCTATTAGCTATTCTATTGCAAGACTCATCATCCCCACGCCAATTTGTTTTGGTGCAACTCTGATTTCACGCTTTTCTCGTTTGTTCGTCTGGTTGAAATGCAGATTACCGACTTATTCAAAGGAGATGGTAGGGACGTGAATTCAGATTCTGGCTGAACACCTCCACATACACGTCGTCTGTAATGTGGTGAAGGTACACAGTAACTTTCTGCAGTGCCTGATATAGGGAGACCAAAGGGGGGCCAGCTCATCAGTCGGTAACTTTATGGCGCTGCAAACAGCTGAAAATAAAAATTTAAAACCGCGATTCAAGTCAGATAGGTAGATCTACTGCACTACTGGAGTTAGAAATAGCAATGCCATGACCGGGTCCAGAGATGACAACAAAAGTACACTACGTGATGTGAGACAATGTTGTGGCCGTCGCGTCGGTCAGTCGTGTTGTTTGACTAAAAAAACGATGGAAAGGGCGGCAAAATTATTTTTTCCCCATAGAAAAAATTCTAGATCCGACATTGACTTTGTGGTAGTATTGTACTATATGTACTCAGTCGCTATCGTGGGCTAGTGTCCTAACTAAATCAGATAGATAGAAGCCGACTTGAGATTTCGGTTCAGCTACTTCTATTGGGATCCTCCAATGTTGAAATAACCCATTATTTCCTTTTCGTTTTAAATGCATGCTAGACATCATGTTCCACCGATCTATCTTAAAAGAAACTACGAAGGACCTATCGAAAATATAATTCTATACAAGAAGATGTACAAGGGTGTTAACACATATTAAGCCATTGACTTCATTCCTTTGAACAAAGTATTTTGTGTAATGTTTCTTTTCATTCATAAACGCGATGTCTGGATTAAGTCGAGATGATCTCGATAGATACAGTACCAACTGTGTATATGCCTAGTTAATCTCTGAATATTGATTCTGAAGTAGCCTTGACTTACGTTATACGAAAATTTGAATTATATTTGTTGTTTCCATTGGGGAATCATCCTGGAACTTAAATATGTTTTAAAAAAATTGGAACTTTGTTAAGCGTTGCCCGTGGGTTCTGACCTTATGTACATGTTAATCCTTTTACTAATGCACTAACACAATAACTAGAGCTCATTATATTCCCAAATTTCTGCGACTAATTCACGTTTTTCTACTTGAAAAAGCACATTCATTTTAAGTTCTTATCATTGCTGAGAAGATACAAGATCTAGAAAAGATCTATCCATATGTAAGTTTCTTACTAACAATACTTTTATGATGAAATCTCCTTTGCCTAAAAGAGTAAAACATGTTTATGGAAAGGGAAAGATTCAAGAAAAATCATATATTCTGTTATAAAGTAGAAACATATATTTTGCTAAAAAGCACAAATAACATTCATTTTCTAATAATTATAAAAGCATATGCATACACATTGTAATGTGATCTGAAATGTTTAGTTTTTAATAAAAAGTGTACTATAACATTCATATTAACATAATTCCATTAGCAGTGCCTCCTTTCTAATTAAATACTATGTTAAAAAGAACTAAATCAAGTTTTTAAATTTCGCCATAAATCACAAAACTTTTAATTTTTGAATACCTTGGATTGTGGGAAAAAAAATATCTTCATTGAACTCACTCATAACAGAAATAGAGAAGTGATATCTCATTTTACAGAATACCATTTGAGTGGCAATGTTTCTGTATTTTTTTCTGAAAATTTGTTTTTTCGGACTTCGTTCCTTTTAGTATTGGAGGATTAATTTATTTAGCTGTTTCCAATCTGGTGGCATCACAGGCTTTCAGGGTGCTGTTTTTAAATTATCTGTATTTCTATCATACTGGATAATTCCCGGTTACAAGGGAGGGTCACGATATGTTGTCGCTGAGTTCCGAATCAAACATAGTGCATCTGATATAGAATGTTGAAATATAGAGATTACCAAAATTTAAGGTGTGATGGAATAGGGGGGAGCGGAGCTAGGGAGGGAGGCGAAACCTTGAAATGCACAGAAGTTAAGTGAAGGATATACCCACGGTGATTCAGAATAAAGAACATTTCTTTCGGGAGGGGATTCTTGACATCGAAAGAAGTAAAAATGTTCCTATGCACATGGTTGAAATTACGCTTCATTTTGGAGATACAGAGTTTCCAACTTTCAGCCCAAAGTTGACGCCTAGGAATGAGAAGAAATGAATAATTCTCAATAAGTCAGAAACGATTCATTGAATGAAAATTGTGTTTACGGAAATTTGTTTTTTAACAACATGCTGGACATCACCCATGTTCATAGGAATCACCTCCTGAAAGTAATGTTCGTTATGCTGAATCACCGTGGGTACATCATTTACTTAACTTCTGTGAATTTCGGGGTTCCCCTTCTGCCCCGTAGCTTCGCTCCTCCTTGTCCATCGCATCTTAATTTTTTGTATTCTCTATATTTCACCATTCTCTATCAGATCCACTATGTTTGATTCGGAACTCAGCGACAACATATCGTGACCCTCCCTTGTCAGCTATTCAATATTTTCGTTTATGATTTTCACTATTCTCTTTTCATTCAATCTCGATACCCATACAAACGTTAGAATTGTCGCTAAAGGCCTTGTTCAAAGTAGCAAATAGTGACTTCTGTTGATTGAATCATAAAAAGACACTTTTTGTACACTTCCATCAATATTCCAACCTCTATTTTGGTATCATGCAGCTAATATGACCATCTTTATTATGATCTATCTATAGGACGTAGATCCTGCGCGCAAAATTTCAGCGTAGGTTTCGATATGATCTCATTGGCGATCTATTTTTTTTATTTAACGTGTCTTGGCTACCTCTAATACTCACTTGATTTGCCATGTTATGTGAGACAAAGCGATAGCAAAAAAGCTACTCACTCTAGGTCAAGTTGTAACACGACTATTAGTAGGACTCTTCACTTCGATAGTCCTTTTCTCCGCAGATAGCACTTGAAAAACGTATAGCTCAAAAGGTAATGAGGAAATTAAGATGGGAAAGTTCCATTGAATATTCATTGAACCATTTTTACATTATTCTTCCACATCCACTAGTAAGCTCACATCGTGAGGACGACTTTCTTATTCAACTACTATTCTGTGACAGAGACACCAAATGATTCTTCATATTTTTATTAATGGTCGATAATGCAGGTACTTTCTCTCCTCTTGTCTCAGGCAATATGCATGTACTAAATATGATTGGATAATCCTTTTACATGTCCACAAATGCCTGCAAAGGATCACCCTTTTTTCCACAATCATCTTCCATATCACTCATTTTTACTACGCTTAAGTTACACAAACATCTGACTGACTGGCCTTCTCGCGCGGAGTGGAGCAAACACTGTGAGCATACTCAGGTCACGTAGGAGTAAGTTCCCACAACTATGATAGTTTTTACTCATACGAAATTTGAGAGTTTGCTCATGAAACAGAGTATGCTCACCTCACTCATGAGCAAGGTGAGCAGAGTCAAGACTCCGTTTAATTCATAAGACCCAAAATATGTCAGATAGTTTCGAGATTCGCAACGTATTGAAACAAGGTTAAATTGTTAAACTGGTTACATTTGCGTTGGAATATACGATTTTAGAAATTAAAAGGGACAGAAATGGATTAGCATTAAATGGTTTGAATCAACTGTTCGTATACGCGGATGATGTAGAGTTAATAGGGGAAGATATAGATGCACTACAAAGCAATGCCGATGTCTTAAAGTAAAGTACCCGAAGTGAGGACGCGAGTTGCTCATCAAGTGATACCTTAAATTGAAGCTAGTGACGAGTATAGTACACCTGTGAAATCCTAGCTGCAGAGCTCCAGTAATAAAAAGGTTATGGTGGGTCAAAATTCAAATAGAAAGCGAATTTAGCTGCTTGTGATGTCCATGTTTTGCTGATTATCCCGATGGTAATACGTCGTAAGTTGCTCCCAATAAATGTAATGTGTAGAATGATATCCCTCTCTCTGCCTGATATCCCGATGCCTGATATTCTTGTATCCGAATCCAGTGGTCAATTTCCAGGAAATAAGCAAAAAGATCCCGAGAACATAGTGTCCCATCCAGGAAAGACTGCAAACATGAACAAAAGATATTTAAAAGAGTTTTATTCTGTATTCTGGAATAGCCTGCCTGCTGATCGTGATAAAGTCTTGCTTTTGCTGGATTCATGGAGTGCAAATAAGGATGATAACGTATCAAATGAATTATGCCCTAATCATATAACACTGTTCAAACGTTTAATTCCTGGTGGTTGCACTGGTTTCATCCAACCACTTGGTGTTTACTTCTTCCGTCCATATAAATCATTTATCAGGTTCATTACTGACACAGTTATTGCTTCCTCGGACATTAATCTCTGGCATCGGGATAAAATTTTACGAATGGAGTCCTTCACTCTCTTCCAATTCAGCGCCTCACGATTTCGCAACATGATCAGGTTTGCGTTTTACAAAAGCGGCTACTTGGATGAGGAGCCCGAGCCCTGGATTTCTCCATTGGATTATTGTTTTGATTCTAATATACCTGACGAGTGTTACAAGACCTCATGTGAGAACATCTCTTTTGTCAAGTGTGCTCATTGTGAGCAAAGTATCTGCTTATCACACCCCTTCATTGACGACTTACAGATTGATTGTGTCAATGTGTAGTACTTTGTACGTGCCTCTTTCCTTCACATGAATCGCATTTCAATTCAAAACCATGTTCTTCTGACTTTTGTTCTGTATTTCGTTGTAACTTGTTTCAATACAATTCGCTTTCTCTTTGAACTTTGACCCGCCATAACCTTTTTATTTTTTTGGAGCTCTGCAGCTAGGATTTCACAGGTGTACTATACTCGTCACTAGCTTCAATTTAAGGTATCACTTGATGAGCAACTCGAGTCCTCACTTCGGGTACTTTACTTGTTAGTAGAAGCGTGCGATGAGAAAGGTCAACAGGATAAAACAAATACATGATAACAAGCCGAAACACAGGGAATGAAAGAATTGAAATAATAATAATTTGGGATGTAAATTGAGAAAGTAAACAGAGAAACTAAACAAATTTAAATACTTGGGAGCATATGTTACAAGCAAAAACGAGGTCACGAAAGAAATAAAAGGTTGCTTAATATCGATCAACACATATTTCTATTCAGTCCAGAAACTTCTAACATGGCAATTAATTCCAAAGAAATTGAAATTGAAGATATACAGAACGGTTATTCTTCCGGCAATACTTTACGGTTGCGAAAGGTGAAGTCCGACCCTAGCAGATTAACATAAATTACGTGTGTTTGAAAATAAGGTTCTGAGAAAAACATATGAGCCAAAATGCGACGACATGACTGGAGAATTGTGCTGACTTCATAATGAAGAACTGTACGGGCTGTACGATTCACTAAATGTAAGAATTATGAAATCGCGATGACTAGGATGGGCAGGCCATGTAGCTCGGATAGGGGAAAATTGATGATTATATTATATTCTGGTTGGAAGGCCGGATGGGAAGAAACCGTTGTGAAGGGCGACACGTCGTTGAGGGGACAATATTAGAAGAAATCTTCGAGAAATAAGTGTTCGTGATGAAAACTGGCTTGATATTGCCCAGAACAGAATATTATGGAGAGGGTTTCTTACAGCGATGATGAACTTGTGCGTTAATTAAGCCATAGCGTTAGTTAGCTAAAGACGTTAGTGTTTGACGTCGATATGAATATCAGCTGACACCATACGTAGATCAGGTGCTAGCCAACAAGGAGGAAGCTTTTCACTTAAGCAGAAAATAGGTCCACGTTAACTATAGGACTTAGAACCCTTAACGATTATGGGTGCCAGACGTATAGATACTTGAAAGCAGAGACGGCGTGGACTTTGAACGTTCACCACCAGTACTGCGCCACTTTGACGTAACTTCCCAATATTTTCTGTGGCCATTCATTGTGGTCAGTGGAAAGATCACTGGTAACTGGGTGATGAGCGTGGCAGTTTATGTCATGTTACAATATAATGCCCAACAGAAGAACTCAGCTAACGTCAAAATTCTACAAGAAATCGGCGAGAATCATGTTAACGAAATAGTTAAGTGTAGTTTGATATCCAGGAACTTTAGAGACCAGGGACACACACACAAGCCCTGTAATGGGACAATATTGAATCCCTAATTTGTCTAAAGCAAGATTCATGTATGCCTTTCTCTTTGCAGATAACTTACACTTGTTCACGCAGGCATGTCCTCTTTGTATATGAACTTTTTCAGAAGGACATGCCTCCTGACGTAGATTGAATGTCATGAAGGAAGAGTCCGAAATGCATTGTACAGACTTAGGGACAATGGACTAGTCGTTCAGATTTTCGCAGATGAATTGAATAGTCCGAAATGTACAGACTTAGGGACAATGGACTAGTCGTTCAGATTTTCGCAGATGAAGCCAGTGGAATGTCCATCGGTCGTTGAGGCAGTCACGTTCATACCGACAACGTCCTAAAGGGTATGCTTTATCTTTATGCTATAACGTGAATCCGCTCAGAGAAGGTTGACTCAGTATTAGATATTCCTTAAAATAGGTCAACTGGACGTAATTGCATATATGAGACACGTATAGTGGTTTACACAACACTAAATCATTTAGAAAAGATCCATAAAATTACCCCATTGCGTGTGTTTGTTTCTAAATAATATTAAATAGGTATGTTGTTCAGGGGATATCGTGTACTGTTTTGAAAATATGTACAATTATTTACCACCTTCCAAAGGATTAGTTTAATATCTTTCTGCAATGGGAAAAATATTATTTCATTGATGTATTAACCATGAGAAGGTAGCAGGGAAAAGTTTGACAAAACGGGAAGTTTGGTTAGAACGGGGAGTGTGCCCCCAGCTAAGACTGAAAATACCATAAACAAGGTTGGAGTAGAATTACTTACTGGATACATCACATAGGAAAGTGCGTAAGTAGGAATGGTGTTTTAACCAGTACCGGGTCTCCGAGTGGAATTTGTTTACACAAATTACGGGTTTCCTACGCTTCCAATGATGTTAACATCAAGGGTGTTGCTCATTTGAAATTTGTTAAGCATGGACTGCAAAATCTGAGTACCCTCACTTTATTTGTACAGTAATTTAGGTGTAATATCGTGGTCGTTTATTTAACCTTGTACAACTTGCTGAGCAAGGCCATCTTGAAATCTGAAAACTTAGGCAGCTGGGCAAAATAAGGAGACACATTGTTGGATAAAATGGGGCATGGAAATTGTGGATAGGTATTTTCTGAGACAATTCAATTTGTTTTATATAACGGTAGAAAGATGCATTGTATGATTATCACTGTTTTCATGACGTCTGCATCCATAAACAGGGATTACAGGTTTATACTAATGAGTTTCGATGAAATTTTCTATTAATTAAATGATTTCCTCATTTTATCAAACCGGTTAGGCAAAACGGGAAAAACTGACCTTTCTGCAAAATGCAATTTTCAAGATAAACGAAGCAGGACTGAAATATTTAACTATGTCTCGGTGTAGTAGAAGGATACAAGTTTCATTTGAGCCGAAAAGCATTTTTCTTAGTTCCTTACTATACGCACTATAATCTACACCTATCCGTTCTGTCAAACATTCACGTATCTCGATTATTGCTAATTATTTAAATGGAAGAAATATAACCTTGTTGGATACTCATTCCATACACTGACGACGTATTTAATTTGATGACTTTTAACAACAGTTTTACCTTAAAGTGGTGTTCAGTCTTTGTTGCAATTTTTGCAGTTTCAAGATCTTTTATTTGAAATTTCTCACAAATTCCTATTTTCCACCTCTCAATTTTCATTTTTTTTATCTCTGTTTGTTGTCTCTTTTCCTTGTTCCACTTAAATTTCATGGAAGAAAATAATCAGAATTTCTTCTTTATCCCTTCTCTCTTGACATTCTCATTTCGACTAATTTTCCACCATTTCTAATTGAATTATTGTCTCATTCCAGACGAGAATTTTAATTATATTCTCCTCAATGCGTTCAGCATCCCATCCTTTCTATTCCAAAAAGAATCTTTCACTATTATTCTCTCTCAGTTTTCCTTTCTTTTTATTGTAGTTACCATGGTGATTATGACGTCATTTTCTGCAACACTTTTTATTTTACTTTTTGTTGCATAAAATACAATTCTTGCTCTTTTTGTTTCAACGCAACAAAAGTTAAGTTTATAAAAAGTCATGAAATGGCATTTTTTTTTCTCCATATCTATCCGAATGTGTATTATTTTTCACAATAAATGTCAACTGGGATTTTAGTTCCTTTTGAATATCTCGGGTAGACTTCTCTTTACTGCTCCCATGTATGAGGATCTGAGGTACACTTAGCCTTCTATTTCTATGTTCATGCTTTTGTGTTACATTCTCATTTATTAATTTATTGTATATTTTGCCCTATTTTTTTTTCAATTTCAATTCCAATTCTTTATTGTTCGTAACATTAGAAATGGATAAACATGGTCAATTGATTCTACAGTCTACAGGGTGGCCAAAAGTCCCTTTTACCTCAACTAAATGCGTATAACAGTGTAAGATGGTAAGTATTTAAGATTTAAACCTCTCATCCTAATCATTGATATGGCAACAATGCTGAATTAAAACGTGATTGTGGCGTGACTGCCACGTGACTGCCCGGGGAGGAGAATAAAGTCTGTGGGTTGACCAGTTCATTTTCTCGCCTTTCTGTGTTTGTTGAAGAACAATGGCAGATACCAGCTGCTTCCCTTTGGAGGAGCGCTTAGTGACAAATGTGTGGGTCCATGAACGGAAGCACAACAACGAAAATATGACACAAGTGATGGATAGGTTTCGTGAACGGTTCGGTAAGGAGCCACCAAGTCGTCAGACTTTGATCACGTGGGAGAAGAAAGCTTTTCGCCTGGGAAATGTTTTGGATGCCCCACGCTCTGGTCTCAGGGGGGTACAGTCAGGCGATCGGAAACGTTCGGCCGTTGTCGGCTGTGTGACGTATGCAGGAGTTGTCAGGCTACGGAGGACTCGTTGTCTACATAGCGAATGCATTCATTTACAGACTTGTTTACGCATTTATTTGAGTAGATATTGTGTAATTAATACACAATATTTATTTGTATTTACGACATTGGAATGTACACACATTATTGGTTGCCTATTTGCACAATTGTGTGACTCGAACATGAGTTAAATTAATGTTTTAGAAAACATAATTCAATGCAGCATGATTCACATTGATCCACTGCCGCAAACAGATTTAATTAATGTTCCAGTTAAATTAACGCTGTATGTGTAGACACAACACACACACACACAAACAAACGCCAAGAAAAAGAGAGAGGTGAGGAAGGAAGAGAAAAAGAGAGATGGGAGGGATAAATATGCATGATTTTGAAGTCCAATCAAATTTATAAAAAAATATACACGATTTGACTTCTTAATACTGTCAAGGAGTTGGACTCGTGTTCTTCCTCTTCCTCTCAACCATACCGTACAGTCACTCTGGACAGTCAATATTCGAACCAATTTATTTTTAGTTGCTTTTTAATATGTCAAAATTCAATCAATATTCTTTATAGTTTTTAAGATATTCTTACATTTTACAGAGTAACTTAGAGCTGTTTACTCCAACCCTCCTCCTTTCTTAACCGGGCTTGGGACCGACTAGGGCGGAGTTAGTAGGGGGTAAAGTTCCGTTTTTTTTCAGGGATTGATGTGTTGCTGAGATTTCGCAGGTCTTTATTAACGATATACTGCAGCCTTAGTCTTTCTGGATGCACTAAAACGAGAATTTACTTACGTAGACTTAAAATTCTACTTTACCCATTGTTTTGCTTTCTTAATACTCTTCAATTTTTGGCTATTTCTTAATTTTGTATTAAGATTCCTTACTCGAATGAATGTTCGAATGCGGACAAAAGGAGATAAAATAGCAATGTTTAGACTTGGAAAATTAGCACTGAGAATTTTCTCAGCGTTTTTCATGACCCCTGGCTTCTTGTTCAAGTTGTTTGGCGGATGATACGAGCAAAACGCAGCTTCC
Source organism: Lepisma saccharinum (assembly GCA_022664845.1). Classification (NCBI taxonomy): domain Eukaryota; kingdom Metazoa; phylum Arthropoda; class Insecta; order Zygentoma; family Lepismatidae; genus Lepisma; species Lepisma saccharinum. The sequence goes on along the minus strand of JAGDQP010024079.1, from coordinate 11,226 downwards.
ATTTCTTGTACTGTTTCAAAACAATCCTGGTTGGGTTTGTACAATCCACCACGTGATACTAAATATGTCCAACTTCTGTCGTGCTCACTTACAAAAGGCAGACTATCTGTATGGGCTCCTAGTGTTGAGTCTATGGCACGGCACTTATAAGCTAAATAGCCTGCTAAGAAATACAAACCTTGTCTAGAACCATCGACTGTCTCTGCGGAAGATAACTCTGTTTGAATTTGTGGAAATTGTATAATGTCAATTTCTTGTTCGGCGTTTTTGGAACTTTCATTCTCGAACCCGGACAACATAGAACTTACGATGTTTGTGTAACTTTCAGTCATGGGATTGTCCTTGTCTTCTGTCAGGCATTTCGACCTCGCTGCATTGGTCTTTTGTTGGTACCTTTAAAGGTAAATTACTGGAGTTACCACTTAGTAGCAATAGACGCACCCTATTTTTAAATTCTGTAGGTAGAGGGTGCTCATAAAACCCTCCGACTCCACGAACCCGAGAAAAGAAATTCTCTAAAGCATCTTGATTAAGACGTGCTGTCAATATCAAGTGTGTATTATGAATTTTTCTCATTTCTACATGAAGTCCAAAAAGTGCATTGATTGACTGTATAATGCCGTGCTGGAATGGCAGTAAATTCTTGTAGCCACACACTCGTAGAGAATCAATCATATCTCTCATCCTACTTAATATATTTTTCTCCAATTGGAAATAAACACCGAATGAACTTTTCCAGATGACGTCATCATTTTCTTTTACATTTGAATTCATTATATCGAACCAGTAATTTATAAGACTAAACAAATTTGCAGCTTCATTTTCACGAGGGAAAAAATATGTAATAGCCTTACTCGTTCTTCTGGAAAATAATTGAGCTGCATATAATACTCGCTGTCTATCTCGACCTGTTACAGAGATATGTGTGTCAGTTATGCTGAGAGGCAAATGTATTTCACTTTGGTTTTTCTGTAGTACAGACTGAATTACTACTTTCGTAATAACAGTACCTGAAGAAAGAAGAAACCCTTTATCAAGGAAATGATTTCTAAGTAATTTAAGAAGATGCGGTACATCTGCAAAAACCCAAATGTTTTTCGTTTTGTCACACGGATTCGGGAAGTAAGGATGTAATGATGTTACAACTAAGTCCCTCCAAACTCCCATGTTTCCTCCTCCTAAATCAGAAACGCATCCAACAACATTATACCTGGCTTCATTTAACGCTAAAATCACAGTTTCTAATGTACTTTTCGACAGCTGTTGCTCAAAATCAAAATATATTATTTGTTTCCATTGTGCATAGATTCCACGAACTAGAATAACCTGTAAGGGAAAAAAACTGTGTGAATCAACGTTTCTCAGTTCTATAAAACTTGAACTATTTCATTATAGTGAATACGCTGAGAACACAGTGGACAACGTTATATTTGTCAAAAGTCCGTCAAGCCATAGAAAAAAAAACATATACAGCTCACACAATCCCGATTTAAACTGAATTTTAACACCAATAACAAGGGGGAGGATTTGTGAAGGAATCGGCCCTGACCTTGTTCAAATACCATCCCGGTATGTGTCTGATGCGACCGAGGGAACTTATGGAAAACCTCAGCCAGGATGTCTTAGATTGCAATAAAATCCAAACTGAATTTAATCTGATAACTATAATCTCCTAGACTGATTTCTCGATATACATCCAACTTCCCACTCCCAATATACATTAATTTAGCGAACTACCAAAATTTATTTGAAATATTTTCCGTGTATAGGAATTTAATAATTTTAAACGGGATGAGAATCTAAGAATTATATAGTTCAGATTTTTAAAAAAAACTACTATATTTTTATTAGTCTCCAGGAATAACCTTCAATACAATTTGTAGGTCTTGGGTGGAGCTGGATCTCAGCTTTGCAATTGGAAGGTCCTGGTAACGATTCCAGCGGTCGCCCATCCTGATTAACGTTGTCAGAAATTTTCCTGTCACGCCAGGTAAATGCGGAGATGGTACCTTCAAGCTAGACTCTGGTTTCTTCTCCTTATCACGACCTGAACCAAACTTGCTTAAAGTTTGTAATTAAAATCAAAATGTACATCGTGATATGATAGAAAAATTAGTAAAGTTTAAGATATGGCATATTTTAACAGGAAGTCTTAGATATGTTCTCATTGATCCAAGAAATTCTAAAAGGAAATATGAAGAGAACATAGGAAGATGTTTTCAGAATTATGGTAGTATTATTTAATTAGACATAACCGTACAGTACAGTTAATTATTTAGGCAACCAAAGTGACACGTAATGTTACTTACATACACCATGCAAGTACTTAGAATTTTGAAACTCATTTATGTTAGTAACCGGCTTCATTAAACATGCAACTATGCTGCTATATCATGACACAAAAATTACATTTGATATATGAATATTTTATCTCCAAGAACAAAGCATTAAGGAAGAAAATTTCATTTACACACACTCTCACACAAACACACACAGAGAGAGAGAGCATTAAAGGTCAGATCGACATTTAACTAAATTCAATTCAACGACATTCAATAAATATATATATATATATATATATATATATATATATATATATTGAAATCAAGGCTACAAGCCGACTGAGTAGCCGTACGGTCTAAGGCGTTAGGCTCACGACTCAAAGGTCCCGGGTTCGAATCCCGGCATGGGTGTGGATTTTAACTCGAACGTGACGGATAATCGTGACGGGCTGAAGTCAAAAGTTACTAGACTGGCCCATATAAAATAGTTTACCAAAGTTTTTATCAAGACTACAACTTCTCGTCTATCATACTCGCGAGAGATCCAGCTACGTCCAAAAATTTGAGTTCCAATATTTCGTTGCTTTAAAACAAATTAAGCACTATAACTATAATAATAATTAATAATAATAATAATAATAATAATAATAATAATAATAATAATAATAATAATAATAATAATAATAATA